>JACEGR010001408.1:0-170126 GCA_014170235.1 Listronotus bonariensis | reverse complement strand
CACCAAGAAAATAAGAGGCTTGCTGGTAATTTCGTGGGTACTCAGTATAAAACATAGTAAAAATTTAAAACAAAATGCAATTGATATTTCTTTTTAAAAACATTAAGATGATGGTTGTCGCCTATTTTTAGCGTTCGCATACATAAATTTACCATAAAAAAAACAAACCCATGAATTTTATATAAGTTTGATCCAACTTGTGCGTTCCTTTTATATATCATGCAAAATAAAAATGTCATCAGATAAAATTCTAATGTTTCGAACATTTAGTGAACGCGAAAAGAATGAGGATTAAATTTAGCATCATTTCGGAACAATTTAAAACTTTTATCTTGTCGTTTTCCCCCATAATTAACTTCGATATACAAAACAAACTGCGAAACTTTTCGGTTAATTCTCGAAAAAGTTGAAGTTTAATTCGATTTGAGTGGAGTTGCATCTCGTTAAATTTACGGGTTAAATTTATGTTATTTTAAGTATAATATAAACGAATATAAATTAGTTAGTTAACATTTTATGTTGTTTTAATCAATAAAAATGATGTAAAAAGAAGAATTTCGGACTTCCATTGTCTTTATTAATTTATTCACACAACATTTCGGGCAGTACTATCTCTGTCAGTTCTTAAGTGTAAACTAAATCCAATTCCTAAAGCTACTGAGTTTATATACACTGGGGAAGATGATTTACCCGTGATGGAGTTGGTTTGGTCAAGCGTGGGGTTCCAAACTGGGAATAATAAAAACGCCATATAAACGCGCAACCACAATATGCAGCGACAAAGCAACCCTGGATACAGAACTAGGAAATATCAAAATGGATTTGTTTCAGAAGGGTTATGCTGAGAGATCTATAAATAGAATTATAAATAGTTGTAATGTGGAACCACCAGTGCGACCACCTAAGCAAGATACTTTGTCTCTTTTAACAATTCCATACGTAAAAGGAGCGTCCGAAAAGATTGGATGGAATTAATTCTTTAGGTAGTAGCTATTTAAAAATAACGTCCGTGGTGGCACTACCGCGTTGTCTAAAAGGTGCTGTGAAATGCAACTGCATGTTTCAGTGCTTGGATAACGTTGACGGAACACGGCAATATTGGGTTAAACATCCAGTAACCCGGCACTCACGGTACACTGGTATTTAGGCATAAGCCTCCGTGAGATGTTATAAAGATAAAAAAAAATTAAAACCGTCTTTAAGTCTGGATCTACGTTACGAAGCTTTTTGACAAATACAAAACCCGATTTATCCACACAAGAGAAAGATTGTATCTACCAGGTACCATGCCAATGTGGGGGTCGTACATTGGAGAAACAAAACGCCCTTTAAATGTAAGACTGGCAGAGCACAAACAACACACACACAGGGGGAAACATCGAAATCAGGGATCGCTGACCATGTTTGGTCTCAACAACACAATATCAAGTGGTTAGCAGCACGGGATGTTCACATGCAACCACATTGGAGAAAGCGCAAATTTAAGAAAGCCGTCTTTATTAAGAACAATAATAATGTTTTTAGCAATCCAAGTGTGGACATACCAAACATTTGGAAACCACTATTAAAGCGTACTAATGCCGGCACCTTAGGTGAGCAACCCCACGCTTGACCGAACCCAACTCCATTACGGGTGAATGATCTTCCCCAGTGTATATAAACCCTAGCTTCCATAAATATGGATGGTAAAGGCTTCTCCTCAGTACCTCAACCAGACAAAATAGCGTCGGGTCAAAAAAGGTAATTGATCATTAAAGAGTTAGTATTTTGGAAGCTATCGGCTAATAATTTTAAAAAGAACCTCCAAAATTCATGCAAAGAGTATCTTCTACCTTCACTGTCTATAGGGCTAAGTCTTATAAAAGTTTTTATAAAAGCCACGAATATGGATGGTAAAGGATTTCAGTACCTCAACAAGACAAAATAGCCTCGAGTCAAAAGAAGTTATTTGAACATCAAAGAGTTAATAACGTGGAAGTTATCGTCTGATAATTTTAAAAAGAACCTCCAAAATTCAAGCAAAGGCAAAGAGTATCTTCTACCTTCACTGTCTATAGGGCTAAGTCTTATAAAAGTTTTTATAAAAGCCACGAATATGGATGGTAAAGGATATCAGTATCTCAACAAGATAAAATAGCCTCGAGTCAAAAGAAGTTATTTGAACATCAAAGAGTTAATTACGTGAAAGTTATCGTCTGATAATTTTAAAAAGAACCTCCAAATTTCAAGCAAAGGCAAAGAGTATCTTCTACCTTCACTGTCTATAGGGTTAAGTCTGATAAAAGTTTTTATAAAAGCCACGAATATGGTAAGTTATTTGAACATCAAAGAGTTAATAACGTGGACGTTATCGTCTGATAATTTTAAAAAGAACCTCCAAAATTCAAGCAAAGTCCAAAATTCAAGCAAAGGCAAAGAGTATCTTCTACCTTTACTGTCTATAGGGCTAAGTCTTATAAAAGTTTTTATAGAAGCCACGAATATGGATGGTAAAGGATATCAGTATCTCAACAAGATAAAATAGCCTCGAGTCAAAAGAAGTTATTTGAATATCAAAGAGTTAATAACGTGGAAGGTATCGGCTGATAATTTTAAAAAGAACCTCCAAAATTCAAGCAAAAAGTATCTTCTACCTTCACTGTCTATAGGGCTAAGTCTTAGATAAGTTTTTATAAAAGCCACGAATAAGGATGGTGAACGTTTTCAGTACCTCAACAAGTCAAAAAGTCCTTGAGTCAGAGGCGCAAATTTTTTTTTTTTTTTTTGACCTGAAAACATAAAAACTGGCAACAAATCACCCAAGAATTTAAAACTTTTAATAATATCTATTAACGGGAGAACGTTTAAAACACATTTTTTAAATTTTTCTTTAATTTTCCTTTCCGTCAACGTGGACGTTATCGTCTGATAATTTTAAAAGAACCTCCAAAATTCAAGCAAAGTCCAAAATTCAAGCAAAGGCAAAGAGTATCTTCTACCTTTACTGTCTATAGGGCTAAGTCTTATAAAAGTTTTTATAGAAGCCACGAATATGGATGGTAAAGGATATCAGTATCTCAACAAGATAAAATAGCCTCGAGTCAAAAGAAGTTATTTGAATATCAAAGAGTTAATAACGTGCAAGGTATCGGCTGAAAATTTCAAAAGAACCTCCAAAATTCAAGCAAAGAGTATCTTCTACCTTCACTGTCTATAGGGCTAAGTCTTAGATAAGTTTTTATAAAAGCCATGAATAAGGATGGTGAACGCTTTCAGTACCTCAACAAGTCAAAAAGTCCTTGAGTCAGAGGCGCAAAATAAAAAAATTTTTTTTTTAGACCTGAAAACATAGAAACTGGCAACAAATCACCCAAGAACTTAAAACTTTTAATAATATCTATTAACGGGAGAACGTTTAAAACACATTTTTTTTAAATTTTTCTTTAATTTTCCTTTCCGTCAATTTGGATGAAGAATGAACATGGTAAATGGTTGAATCAAGAAAACTGATCAGAAGCACTGCTTACAAATTTTTGCTGGTCGATTTACCCTAAAACATTGACAAAAAAAACTAGAAAGTAAATGCCACTTATTTGTTATAAGCTAAGGTCATTGGTTATAAGTAACATTTCATTTTAAGTACCTATTTAGTAAGCTTATACCGGATAACACAGGATGTTCTTACACCCCCAACTTTTTGTAGTTTTTAAGAGAGAAAATTTTTATAGTATTATTATAGAATAAATGAACATTTTTTGTCATTATCGTGACCTCAAAGTCGCTACCGGTTTAACCGGAAGTACCATAAAGTTTCTTATTTTAAATACAAGTACCTATTTTTTGTCTATACTTGTATTCTGTATAATATTTCCTTTTCAATAGGGCGGCCAGAGAAGGTTTTTAAAGAAAATCAAGTACAGCCATTATTTCTATTCTAAATATATTTTTTTGCTAAGTAGGCTGTGAAAATAAAAGAATGACCTGTTTTACTTTCACGGGTAGTGACATATTCCATTTCCTTTAATAAATTACCTAAATTTCGTAATTTCAGTTTTTAATGTACTTAATTAATTGAAGAAAATTCAAAAGTTGACAAACACTTTAAATGAAAATAACACCACAATTTTATTTTATTTTTAAATTTTAACCTAGAATCTCTTTACAATAACGTATCACAATATGTTGTTTATTTTCAAGAGAACCATGCGAAAAATGGAATTCTCAGGATTTTTAAAATCGGTCTATAAACGCTAAACTAACCGCGTAACATACACAAAAAAAACATATATGGCGAATTAAGAACCTCCTAGTTTTGAAGTCAATTAAAAATATACAGTGTTCGTCAGATCTATGGACGCAAATGGAATTTTTTCGATTACACATTTCACAAAAAATATTTCTGATTAAAGTTGCTGCTTTCTTTTAAACTAAAAATACAACTGCCATAATTGAAATATTTTTATTTGTATACAGGGGAGATTAAAAATATGAAAATTGTTCAAGAGTAAAGTACCCCTTTTTCTCAAAATACATCCAAATATTATTTCGAAAATGTATCTTAAATTGAAAGTAGGTGCCAATTAGGTGTCAAATATGAAGTCACAGCTACCTATCTCAAAAACCATTTATTTTTAGCTTTTTCTATTACTTTTGCGCTAACCTGTATTTAAATGAAAACGATACACTTTAATGTCAACCTTCAATCGGATATGATAGGTATTTAATGTAAAACTTCAGTTTTAATCAAGAAAAAACCAGAAAAATATCTTAATGAAAATAAGTTCTAGAAAATACTCATATTTCTGCGTACAAATGAAAAAAACGCAGTTTAATTTGAAAAAATGTATTAACAAATATCCCAAACATTAAAAATAACTGAAAACTGTAAATTAAAGATTTAACTCAATATTTTTTGAAGTACGAATACAGAGTAGCGCAAAAATAATAACAAAATTTAAAAAAAAATGGTTTTTGGGATAGGTGGCTTTGGCTTCATATTTAACACCTTCTTTAAATATAGGATACTTTTTCAAATAATATCAAAATCCATTTGCGTCCATATATCTAACTGACACTGTATAATACTAACTGCAACAGCAACAAGCGAAATAAGACAATTAAATAACATAGTGCCCCAAAAGTATCCACTAAGGGACGCTTACTGTGAATTTTAATAAATTGAAGGAGAATTAAAAGTTTTTTACACACCAATACTAGTGATTCCACTTGGTATTTATATAATTAAGGAAATAAAGCCCTACAAAGTGCAAAAGTTCTGAATTTTTTGAGGCAGGACGAATTGAAATGCGGTTCTTTGCATTCGCTTTCAGGAAGTACTGGTAAAATGTGAACTTAATTTTACCTATACAAACCGGAAGTTGCATTGTTACAGCCAAAATGTACCCAAAATTGCATTTTCTTTAAACGCCTTTTAGAAAATTTAATAATCTTGTAAATAAGAGTAATAACTGACCCAAGTCGGTGGTTTTTGAGGTCTCTGATCACACTCATGAAGTTTAAATTGACTCCCCGAACCCCTGGAGCTCACAAACGCCGACGAACGTTACGCACCAGATGTCCGTGTGGTATTTGCCGATTCCATATTTGAATTTAGCGACCCAAAAAGCCTCGAGCGCCGAGTTTTTCTCATTCCACATGAATTTTAAGAAAGTCCCACATGATATGACGTTCGCCGGCGTTCACCGGGGTATTCACGGTCATGCAAAACTGTCACATCTGTCAAAAAGCCAAAGCTCGCGCGCAAATTTGACAGGTTGTATTAAAAACTCCCCGGACTTGCGACTCGATGTCCGAGTTTGATTTTTTGTGGCGCGCGTTGTGCAAACTTGTGCATGTGTAAGACACGTCAGTTAACGTTTCAATTTAGAAACGTCGTTTAGGGGGTTTTAGTTAATGCTGTGCCAGGAAGATGTATTGCTGGATTTTATAGATATGTACCAAGGTAATCCATGCTTTTGGAAAATTAAAAGTAATGAATACATTGACAAATATTAAAAAAATCTTTTCGCTGAATTACGGTTATGTTCAAGTTTATCACACCACCAGCTGCCAAAATTGATGCAACCGTACATCTGAATCGTGTGTATCAAAAGCTTCATTTGACATTTGCTTTCATGCAAGTGCGTTTCAGGTTTGCAGCAATGCAACTTTCGGAATGTATAAGGTAAAAATTAGGTGCAAATTTTACAAATAATGTTTGTAAGCAAATGCAAAAAACCGCATTCCGATCCGTCCTGTTCTAAAAAATTCAGAACTTTTGTGCTTCATTGCCTTGACTACTAGGGTTAGATAGCAAATAAATAATTTAATTACACAGGCCGTACAAACTAAAAAATGGTATGTGCTGGGTATCGGACAAAGATTTTCCGACATATTTTTGCCGCTGAACACGAATCTGAAGTCAAACTGCAGAAAACCGAATTGCGGGGCCAAGAGGGCAGCAATTTTTTTATTAAAAGGGGTTATGTAGCACCTCTATTTTAAAGGCCCTTTGATACTCTATTTAACGCCACTTTGTTTTTGAAAATCAGCTCAGCCGTTCCAGACTTACAAGCCAATACCATTAAAACCGCACTGTTTGTATAGTATTTAAGCCAAATTTCAAATGGTTGTAAGTCTGGAACTGCTGGGCTGATTTTTAAAAACAAAGTGGCGTTAAATAATGTGTCAAAAGGCCTTTAAAATAAGGTGCTACATAACCCTCCTTTAAATACAAAACAAATGGTTGTGGCCCCTTGGCCTCCGTAAATCGTTTTTTGCAGTTTGACCTGTAGTTTGGACAGATTCGTGTTCAGCGCCAAAAATATGTCAGAAAAGCTTTGTCCGATTCCCAGCACAATCCACTTTTTATTTTGTGGACTGTGATATTTTGTTAGGGCTGTAGAGGCGTGCAGAGTTGGGTCGAATACTGAAATTTGGTATTCGAATACGAATACGAATACCGTAAAAAAAGTATTCGAATACTTACAAAAAAAGTATTCGAATACTCGGTATTCATGAATACCACGATTGGGTATTCATGAATACTGAAGAGCAAAAAACCTTCTTTCTCTTGGAAAAGTAACTCATTCTTATTTTTCTACGTTTTTCCATAACAAAAATGCAGTGGCGTACCTTGTTCTTGCCTAAAAACTAATCATTTTAAGCATACAAGACGTCTCCCACATTTTCCAGAAATAACTTTTCTATTTTTTAAACTATTGACTTCACTTTTGGAATGGGGATACATGTACATACTATCTACGATTTACCAGATAGTCATGATTTAAACTGACATAATAAAATTTATTATACACATCCCTTTTGTGTAAAATGGAGATAAATACATATTAGTCTAACCTAATACATAGAAAACATAGTTTGCAATGTCACTTTTTATATGTTGTACCAAGTTACTTGTTTTTTTAATAGCAAAACCCCAAAGAAGTTAAAATAATTAATTTAGATATATTTTTGTTTGCAAAAATAAATGTATATCTGTTTAAAATTACTTACCTATTAGGACCATAGAAACAACAGATCAAGATTTAAAAAACATATTAAATTACATTTTTTTAATTTGTAAAACTAACTTCCTAAACTGTTAGTTTGCAAATGATGATATATTTATGACTTATATCAAATTTTACCCCGTCGTCGGCAAAACCACCGCGAACATGTTTTAACCCGCTTAAGATGCATAAAAAGTAACGTAATATTCATAAAATAAGCAAACAGTATTTAAATTCAGGATTTGAATACAAGAATATAGGTATTTGAATATCAATATTCGAATACTGGTATTCGAATACCAGTACTCGAATACAAGAATTCGAATATCGGTATTCGAATACCAGAATATTCAAAAACGATATTCAGAATAAAGAATACCGAATACTGACCAAAAAGTATTCCGTCGAATACCAAATACATAAATTTATTCGAATAGTATTTGAATACCGCACAAATGTATTCTGAATAGTATTCAGAATACCGAGTTTTCGAATACTACCCAACTCTGGTTGTGGTACAGCTTCATAATTTTCCTCTAAAAGGACACCCTTTCAATGTTTAAATGGCAAGTGGAAAATCTCCCGCTTTTCCGCTTAAACAGCCCGAACTCTCCGTCCAATTTTCCATGTCGGTGGAAAGTTCTAAATCACTCTAAACTGTAACTAAAACTATAATTTATAGTTTTTCGCTGTTAATTCTTGAAAGAGGTTTAATGAGCTTTTAGGGTCCCGGATTAGGCCGGAGCATCTAGTCTTCCAGACTGGGAGAATTTTCAATAGTTTTAAAATTAACTTCAAAACGGCAAGAAGTACTTTAAACTTTTAGGAAACTTGCGGAAAATACGTTTAAATGGTTTTTATTAAAAAGTTTTGGTTTTGTATTGCTTTCTTTTGATAAGTGCATAAAAACAATATACAGGGTGTTTCTAGCTACGGTACGAAACTTAAGGGGGTGCTTTCTTATGTCTTTTATAAAAAAAGTTTCCATAATGGTAGGGGAGCCCAAAAGGGGATTTCGGTGTTTACTACAGCGCGGCAGATTAATATACCGGAGGATTACCTGCAATAAATCTGAGCCCCGTATACAGGGCCGATCATAAAAAACAAGAAAAGGATAGGTTTATGAGAGTTTTTTTTCATAAAAGACATAAGAAATCTCTGTATAGGGTGTCCCCCGAGGAACTATTGCCGTCGATTTCGCCAAAAAAGGCGTTTTAATTTTTTTTTAAATTTGATGAAATTATAAAGTGAGTCGGAGACATACGACTTAATTAGTTTGACACTTCCAGCAGTTATGGTTATTGTCAACTTTCTTAAATAGAATACCCTATATATTATTTATTTTTTAGATTCTGTGTAAAATTCTAAACATATTTTATATACTATGTCCCATACCTAAGACCCACCCTGTTTAACCTATTTTAATTTTTATGTCAAAATGACGTTTGCCAACCATTACATAATGATCTTTTTTTTCTAAACAAAGGCCTTTAATAAAAATTGCTTTAGCAGACTATTGATATTTTAACAATTTATAAATATTGGGTGGTGAAAAATATTCGTTAAAATTTATATTGACAAAAACCTTAGACAAGGTGCGCACTAAAATGGTAAGCAAGTGATGTGGCGGCTAGGTGGTAAGCCAATGTCAAAAACAATCTTTAAAAGCTGCGTAAATAAATACAAAGGCGCACATTAAAGTAATGTGGTGGTAGAATGGTGTCTGGCAATTTTGTAGCGTCATTTGGGGACCAATAGTCTTCAAAATATTTAATTTTCGAGAGCTTCACCATCTCGCTGCCATGTCACTCGCTTGTCACTTTAGGGCGCGCCTTGCCTTTTTTTTAATGGAAACCTCCATTTTTTATTACCTAGCCAAACTAAAAGCCGTACTTAACAGCATTTTTAGAATAGAAAAAAATATTAAATTGTTAATGTTTTGAAAACTATACATTTTTGAAATAGGCATTCTTATACAAACTTACCCTTATGTTTTTAATGTTTAATAGATAAAGCAATAAAAGATAGGGATTTTCATAAAAAAAAACTTTTAGGTTTTTGTTATTATATATTTTTAATTATTATTTTTTAACAACCAATATATCAATACAGTCTACTAAAAAGGTCTTATTTTATAAGGAATTCAACTCCAATTTATTAAATAATTAATTATTAATTAAAGGCTTTTGTTGTAGTAGTTGTTGTGTAGAAAAACTTGATTGTTATGTAATGGCTTGCAAACGTTATTTTTGACATAAAATTTAAAATAGGTCAAAAACGGTGTGACTAAGATATAGAACAGTATACATACAATATATTTGGAATTTTACGCAGAATCTAAAAAATAAATATTATATAGGGTGTTCCGTTTAAAATAAAGAAGTTTACAATTAACTTTCGGTATAATCAGAAGTGCTGGAACTGTCAAAATATTTTAGTTGTATGAATCTTAACAATCATCATATAATAATAATAATATAATTTCAAACTTTATTTTATAAGTTTTTAATATGTTGTTAATAAATTTGCGCATCTTTAGTGGATATATACTGCGTCTACGTAAGTTGGCGTCATATAGGCAACTTTTTATTTTTAATTTGCCCTATATCGGCCTTTCTGTTTTAGAATGTCCCAACCACTGATCTCGATGGATTGCCAATGGTATTACCTGCGCGAAACAAAAGTTAATTTTCATGGGCGAAAAATGTGTTTGTGCGCAAGCAAATCGAGGGTGAACGCGTCTGGCGCCAAACAGACTATCCGCATTATCGGAAAAAATTTACGACGCCTTGTCTGGGTCTCCCGTTCAAAGTACGGTAGCTAATGAGCGCACGGTCAGAACGCGGACGGAGAGTACGTTGTGCCGGTATTGTATTCTCCCAGTGCGCATGTTCGTCCACCCTCCATTTGTTTACAAGTTGTTTACTGCGCGAAGTCGTAAAAATCCTAAAAATGCTTCTTGCTACTGCCGATCTAAATGTGGGTTATCTATAGTCACAACTAAATAGTAAAGACATAATAAAAAATGTAATAAGGGTTTTTGCGAAAGCCGCATCTTAATAACTTTAGTTGCTTACAATTAAAATGGTTATTCGCGATCAAAATGGGTCAAAATACAGTCGTATGCTTTGTATTTAGCAAAAGAATAAAAAAATAAAAGCACAAAGTATGCTTCTGACATTTTCCTTATATTCCAATTATTGCAAGTTTAGGGGTTATATACGATCAGAAATTTCCCAATATCTATTTTTTGTTTCCTAATGTACATATATTAAAAAATACACACAAAAATTTTTATATCGTTCCGGTGAATATTTTTGAAGTTACACGCAAATTTCAAAAGGCGTTTCAAAGTGATTTTAAGTGTTTTTCAAACTTTAAACGCGTTTTCCTTAAAATGGTGTTTTCAAAGTCGGTGACCAACATTACTCGAAAACGGCTAAGTTGATTGGTCTCAAATTTTAACCCAAGCTTCTTAAATATATTTTTAGTGATTAATCAAACATTTTTTTCTCGCCGATAAATGTTTTTTATAAACAATTTGGGGCTGAAATTTTGGTTAAAAATCTTTTTTTTTTTAAAAACGCCACTTTGACAAAAAAATCTGTTTCGTTTTTTAATTTCAGAGAATCCAGTTCCGAGATATAGTGGGCACCGAAAAACGTCCTTTTTTGGAGAAGCTCCCGGGATAAATATTTTTACTAATACTACGTCTTAAAATACAGTTAAAAAATACCATATTATGTGTACACATTTTAAAATTAATAAAACTAAAAGTTTTCTCAGAAAAAAATCTGGAAAATTAGCTTTTTTTCGGCCTTCTAACTGAATATACGCCGTTAAATGTTCCTCTTATGCCAAAGTGAAAAGAAATTTCTCCGAACTTTCCCCAATAAATACCAAAATCCGAAAATAATGTCCAATCAATTTCCCACTTTAAAGTACCCGCTTACATTTCATCAAGCCCACAGGCCGCCAATTGACGGAGTTTTAACTTTAACTGATGGCTATCTGGGCGAGGGTGAATAACCACCCCTTAAAAAGATAAATTGGTGAAGTGTGGCACCCGTATACGGGGTAAATTGCCTTAATTACCACCCCCATGAGTTTAATGAAGGATGTTGGGTGAATGTTTCAATGATTTTTTAATCGCCGCGGGTAGCTCAGTGAGAATACATTTTATATTCGGATTTTATAGGCTTTAAAGCGGCAAACACCAATAGTCCGGTCCGAATAGGTTGCACCCATTCGTTTACCGGATAAGAACTAATAAACATAATTTTAAAACAAAGGTATTGCTGCCGTCTTGTCTAATAAAAATTATGGTCAAGGTTATATTTTAATTTAAAAATTACTTTAAAATTTTTGACCCAGCCTGTATAATAGCAACTTCTTTTTCAATATATTTTAGGGCTACTAAATAAAATATGTATGTTTATATAATACAGAATGTACCAAAAAGGTGTTATATATATATTTTTAATATTAAATTAACAAATTCCAATGGCTTTATCTAAAATATTGAAAAGAAAAAAATACCAGTACTGTTATGTAGATCAAAAAAATGCCATCATACGGTGTGTCAAAAATTTTAAGGTTATTTTTTTTAATATTGCCTTGATCATATTTTTTAGGCAACTCTGTAGTAATGCTGTATTTAATAATAAAATAGTCTTAAGAAATTTTTAGTCGCCAGTTTTGACAGTTCCAACCCCTTAGCTTATTTTTTCCATAAAAAATAAATAACAATAAAGGAAATGACGAAATATATTTCTAAGCTCACAAAGATTTATAATTTAATACATTTAAAATTAAGGGTTTTGAGATTTCATCATGTGCTAAAAAGTTTTTGCTCTTAAAATGTCATATGGGTGCCATATGTGAAAAAATATTTAAAAAAAGTCCTCACCTCTACAAAATATAAAGTTTACAGTAACACTTTTTCGAAACTCTGTTCTTATGAAAAAAAAGTTAAGTAGCAAAAAAAAGGTCCTTACGTTACCAACCAAAACAAAACATTTTCTTTTCTTCTTTTCTCAAATGGGTGTATTGAACAAATCAAACTTTTTTTTCTTTTCCCATATGGGTGCATTGCACCTATACATTTTACCTCTTTGGGTGCATTGGCCCCCGTGCACCCACCTACTCGCCGCCAGTCTTCACAACAACCTAAACAAACCAAAACTAAAAACTTAAAAATAAATGTTGTAAATAAAATTAATGTTTTTATTACAATAAAAATGATGTAGGGTATGTACTAAAAGCTAAAAAATAATTCGGTAAGTCCTAGCTACCAGATCGCACCAATCGTCTCATCAATCTGGGGTACTAATCAAACAAATAATAAAATCGTCGGGCCAGTGAAATTTCCATCATACTATTTACTCTGGATACGCTACGCCCAACGATTTTATTATTTGTCTGATCAATACCCCAGATTTATGAGAAGATTGGTGCAATCTGATAGCTACGACCAACCAAATTATTTTTCAGCTTTTAGTAAAATACAACCGTTTAAAATTATTTTTTTATATAATTTATTGTATGAACACTTCTTAATTATCGTTAAATTCTTATCGTGGTTTAGCCCTTTTATCATTATAGTTAATAGCAACAGTTTTCACGTATTGACGTAGCATGGGAATTAGAGCACAGCTACGCACCAACACACCTTTTTCGAAATTAAAATGGCGGGCGACAAGCGACAAATCGACAAAGGTTTTCATTGCAGTAATTCACCGAACACAGGGAAAATTCAGAACATAGAAAGGATATAAAATACGTGCTAAGCCCGAATAGCAAATTTAACCGTGAGAAAATACCGAAATACAGAGTAGGGAATTTCGGAGCAATTCAGGTGTGCAACGATTTCATTGTGTTCAAGGGGAGAGTCGACTGTGAGAAATCACGCTGGTTCAGGTGCCCGCGAGCGTAATTTGTGTTTAAAAGGACCGCAATTTGCATTTGTATTAAAATGGGTATTATTCTTTTTGTTTATACGAATTTATTATGGACTTTCTTATCTAAAAATCCTTCAAATGTGCATGGTTAACGCAGTTTGTTTTTTTTTTGTTAACAAAAATATTAGTATACAGGTGCCATTCTTTTATTTCTTTATCGATACTGACAGACTGTATATTTCTTGTTTTTCAAATTTGATAAGATCATTTTAAGTCTGAATACCATACATCTAAAACAAATTTTGGTTAAATTGTATTTTTAAATTATTTTTTTATTTTTCATTTAGAATGCCATGATCATTCTAAAATCACTCTTCATACTTTACTTACCTTCAGAAAAATACAATTCGATTTTATCTTTTTAAACTTTTTTACTAGAGGGCTCTATAAACTTTATTTTTAAAGTTTTTTAGCCCAGCTTAAAAACCAAAATAGGACCATATCACTTCCATAATATTTCTAAAAGCAGTATTAAAGCAAACCCAACGATGTAAATAAAAATGATCTTCTTAATAGTTGCAATGAGAACAGAAACTAATAAATTCTGTTGTAAAAACTATTGTTTTTAATTTTTAAACTTTTAACGGAACACAAGCAATTGTTTTTACAACACGTTTTATTAGTTTCTGTTTTCATGGCAACTACGATAACTACAACGTATGTACGCCAGTATCAAAAAGATCATTTTCCTGCAATAATACATTTTTTTAAAGAAGATGGAGTAAAGTGTCGTAGTGTTTTATATCGTTGGATTCGCTTAGAAATACTGCATTTAGAAATATTATGAAAGTGACATGGTCCTATTTTGGCCTTTGAGCTAGGGTAATAAAAACTAAAAACTGAAGTTTATAGCCATCTGGTAAAAAGTTTAAAGAGATAAAATCGATTTCGTATTTTTCTGAAAGTAGGTAAAATATGAGGAGCGATTTTAAAATAATCATGGCACTCCAGATGAAAACAAAAATAATTTACCAACAAACAACATTTGACCAAAATGTGTTTTAAAAATATTGTTTTTCGACTAAAAATGATCTGAAGAATCCAAAAACAAAAAAATATAGGGTGTCCCATTTAAAAATCATAATATGGAAGATAATTTCGTTATTTTTGAAGTTAGCTTAAAACCAAATACGCATAATTAAAGTAGGTTAAAAATTATGTGACTTACCATATAGAGCCAAAAAATGCAAAATTTGGACTTAACCTAGTCTGGCTCTGAGGTACAGATATACACCTAAAAATGACTTTTCGTTAGTCTAACAACCCCACAAAGTTTCGTCAGTATCGATTTTGAAATTAAAAAATGACAGCCGGAAAGTGATCTCGTGGGCACCCGTTTTATTTTGGTTTTTTAAATATTAATCACTAGCTGACCCGTGCCCACTTCGTTGGGCGTTAATTATATTTTTCTTTGGCCTTAAGTCATAATAAAATATAGCACATAGCACTCCTGAATAGTGTAGCTTTCTAATTGTGAAAGAATTTTTATAATCGGTTTAGTATTTCCGAAGAAAAAGAAGAATAAATTTAAAAAAAATATATTTTAAACAGCTGTCTTTCAAGGTCTATTCAAAATGTTACCACAAATTCTTTTCGACAATCATCAACTATCCAATACATTTTAGCTTGGTCAATAAGTTAAAATTTTGCAGGATACAGGGTTTCAAAGTTTTCATTTTAATTTTTTACTTTTACACTCTGTCTCGTAAACCAACTCTTTAAGAAAGACAGAAATTACATTATATCGTAGTAATTTGATGCATAGTATTTGTGGTAATATTTTGTACAGAAATTAAGAAAAAAACCAGCTAGCCTAGATAAAGTTTGAAGAAACAAAAAGAAATTTTTTCTATGAAATAAAACGTTTGAGAGGAAATATCTTAAAAATGGTTGCTTATAGCGATAATTACTAAGTATCTATACATTTTTTTTAGAAAACATGATAGAATAGAAATTCTTTACTGAAGCGATAACAAAGCAAGGAACAAAAAAGTTACAGCATTTTTAAACATAAGCAAAGGACTGCAGGTGGCTTCCTCTACATTTTACAAAAGAACATTGGGAGATTTCGACGATACCATAAAACCTGCTAATATCAAATTTTATTTAGAAATACATTTATAATATTAAAATAGTTATTTTTGTACTAAGGTCGTAAAAAAGCACTTTTACGCCCGCGGCTGAAAGTTGTTGCCCAAGCTCCGCGAAGGCAACAATCAGCTGTGGGCGTAAAAGTGCTTTACGCCAGAGGTGCAAACAATATTTTTATACCACTGTAATTAATACAGGTTTAGTTAAATAACATAACACATAGGCAATGTGAGGAAAAAAAGACAATCTAACTAAATCCCGGCATGTAAACATGCGTGACTAATAGTGCTTGTTTTGTTATTCTATTGCCTAATGTTTTTACAGAATTAAAAAATATTAAAAAAATAAAAAAGGTGTAAAGAATAAAAGAAAACTAAAGAAATTAAGAACACGCTGTAGCGAGTAAACGACGAAGACTTTGAGGAAGGACTTTGGTTTATTTGAACTTTTTGTCACTTCAAAATTAGTAAGAATTCACATTCTTAAGGAGCAGCATTTGACTTTGAAAGACCCTGTAGAAATATTTAAAGTTTTCGAATTAGTCAATGGCCTCTTGAGAATTACATAACTACCTACTATAATTAAATACATTAATTATTTTGTCAGTATTTAACTAAAAAAGTACCAGCAGATGTTTCTTTATATTTTCTACTAGCAACTCGCTTGCAGGATCCACTATTTCCCCTAACTAGCCATATTTTTGCCTGCTATTGCCCTGTTTTCCTGCAGGCCAGAAGCTATTTAAAAGACAAAAACTAGACCCACAGCTGATGATACAGCTCATAAACGTGTTTCTGGCTATTTAAAAATTTAAAACGCCAAAGTTGTATGCATGAAAATGTCCCTTTAAACTCACCCTTTAAGGCAACCCTTTAAAAAGGTTATCCCTTAAAACTGCATAATTATTTTTAGGGTAGATGAGAGCTTATTTGTATATCTGCTACCACCATAATCCTGTATTACTCTCCAAATCCCTCAGGCATATTGGGCAAATTTTGTAAAGTGAAAATAAAATATTCATACATACGTTTTTTTAAACAGTAAAAAAATGTATTTTTACTACGAAAAATCGGATAAATTATGTTTATAAAATTTTTAAGCATACTTAAAAGAAAAGAAAAGAGAATTTTTACCACGCTTCTATTAGTTTTACTTGTATGTATGTTTGCTGTAAGACAAAGTGTATGTACAGGGTGGGCAATTAGGCGAGTACCGCAGCTGTATCTCGGGAACTATTTATCGTACGGCTTCCGAAAAAAACTTCTAAGTAAATATGGCCAAGAGAAATTGCTGGAAATTATTTTTAAGATTCTAAGTCGACCTCTAGGGGACGTAACGGTAGCCACAAAATAGAAAAAATGGTTTTTATTAAAAATATTTTTATTAACTTATGTCACAAATAATTTGTTACAATTTCGGAAAAATTTGGAAACTTTTTTGTATAAAGCATTTTTCTTTATATTGCAAAATAAGAAGTGGGGGAAGGGACGAATGTTGATTTGAAAATAATTTACAAATAAAACCGACAAAAAATATTTAAACATAAACTGCCTTTAAAATTATTTTGAGTTTTTATAAGATTTTAGTCCTAGATGGATAAGTCGGTTTAAAAATTGTATGTGTCATCTATTTGTTGGCTAATATTGATAAAAACGAACAAATGACATTTAATTTAAGCCATGTTTGTGACTTTTTGTAGTGTCATAAAAAGGGCCGACATTTACAAGAAATATCTTAAAAGTGCTTTCGAGAGTGATTTAAATTAGTGGTCATAAGTTTGAAAGAATTTCTGAGACAGTTTTTAGTAATCAACATCTTTTTTATTCATATCTCTTAAATAAATAATGATATTAATTTGGGGTTTTCACCATTTTTTATGTTGTTAAATGCTTTATTATATAATTTGAAAAAATAAATACCAATGCATTTAAAATTTTTGGGAAAATCACAAAAATTTGCAACTTTGTCAAGAAGCTCCATCTACAGTCCAGAAACAACAATACACTGATAATATTAATACTTTATTAAAAGCGTCCTTAACTGTTTTTCAAACGCGACTAAGTTTAATAAAATCGGTTAAGTAGCACCAAAGTTGTTAAATTTTTTCCAATCAATATTCGTCCCTACCCCACTACTTATTTCGCAATACACAAAGAAATGCTTTATACAAAAAAGTTTCCTACTTTTTCCGAAATTGTAAAACCTATTTGTGACATAAGTTAATAAGAAATATTTTTAAGAAAAACCGCTTTTTCTATTTTGTGGAACCGTTACGCCCCTAGCGGTCGACTTAGAATATTAAAAATAATTTCCAGCAATTTTTCTTGTCCATACTTACCAAAGAATTTTTTTTCGGAAGCCGTACGATAAATAGTTCCCGAGATATAGCCGCGGTACTCGCTTAATTTCCCACCCTGTACATACGTATGTCACTCTTCTTTGGACAAAAAGCGAGTGGCTTATTACTGTTACTATATTCCACAACTTTAACTGCGTTTTTTTATTAAATTGTAAAAAAATTACAATAAATCGAACTTTAAAGTTAAAAATAATTTTCAAAATAATCTTAAAACAATAATGAATGAAAAATACTAATAATTTATGCTTTATTTGTTTTCTGGGAGATTAAATTTAAACAAAATATTATTTGGCTTTTCTCTAGAATAAAATTAAAAATTTTATTTAGCATTTTATGAAAATTAAAACTTTTATATATTATGTAGAACTATTCTGCTCTGACACTATATAATAAAAGTTATTATTACTTTAAAAGAAATAAAATAATGAAATATTTAATATTAAGTTACTTACAATACAAAGGTTTCAATCTATAAACAAGGATTCATTAGCACTCGGTTGAAATTATTTTAAGCTAATAAAATAAAATCTTAACAAGACGTCAGATGAGAACTGGGCCAATAATTGCGTCTCAAAAATGTGGTAAATGGTTTACCAAAAATGTGGTAAACAGTTTACCTAAAAACTTATTGAAAAACTTGTTAGAAAACTGAAAAAATATATAAAAATGAAATGTCTGATGGACGCTTTAGAGTTTGACATTACTTTTGGAAAAATTAACTGGTAAAAGATACACCTATTAGGTATCTTAACCAGATAAAAAGAATAGTAAAACATGTTTAGCCATATTATAAAGTATTTTATGCTTTATTTGTTTTCTGGGAGATTAAATTTAAACAAAATATTATTTGGCTTTTCTCCAGAATTAAAATTAAAAAGTTTATTTAACATTTTATGAAAATTAAAACTTTTATACATTATGTAGAACTATTCTGCTCTGACACAATGTAATAGAAGTTATTATTACTTTAAAAGAAATAAAATAATGAAATATTTAATATTAAGTTACTTACAATACAAAGGTTTCAATCTATGTTAAATAAAAATTTTAATTTTATTCTGGAGATAAGCCAAATAATATTTTGTTTAAATACTAGTATTGTTCTAAGAATGCGTAGGCGTTTGGTGCCGCTTTTTGTACAATAATACTAGTATTTTTGTTTATTATTTTTGTACACATGTTTAAAAAATTATTTTCAACTTTTTAGTTCGATGTGCTTTAAAAGCGTCTTTTTAATTTCTTTTACCTACCTATAATTAATATTTTAAAATCTTAGGTAATGGCATCTTTTCATTTTCAATATTTAATAATATTTTATTTAATGGTTAAATTTATAACTTAAAAAAATATTTAAACTAAAACAATAAGAGATTACTAACCATCGTATACGAAAAAAACTGGGACTACAAAATCTAGTCTTATCTCGTGATCTATAGAATATATTTTGTTGATCTCAAAGCAATGTAACTTTGTGACAGTTACATCAAAAAATATCAAATATAAATGTCTTAGTTTTTTTTTGCGCACGATGGAACTAGTACCATTTTGTTACGTTGACATTTAAAATATAGGTTGTTTTTAAGTTTTTTTTTCTAAAAATTAGCTTATGATTTACAGTCAAAACAAATTGCCATTTATTTTTTTTAAACCCTCTATGCAATAAAAAATTGTAGTAAGAACGAAATTATAAAAAAAAATAATTCAATAAATTCAAGAAATAATTAAAAACTAAAATAAAAAAGGAAACAATATGCAGAAATTTAAAAATAAATTAGAAGGGCAATTAGGATTTTTTCAATTTGTTGATAAACTATTTAACTAAGTAATTGAACAAATTTTTTAAAAATAATTGGCACGTGTAAAACAGGCTTAATGAACATTGGAAAAAATTCTGCTGATACAAAAATTCATCCTTGATTCCCCCTCGCCCTGATTATCAGACAGTAAAAATTTCGTCGATTGTTTGATAAAATACAGGCGGGCTAATTCATTATGCCATTTACGAAAAAAGGGAAGAATAAATGGGATAATGGAAAAATTGAATGAAGCTTTTTCCATTTTTTTTGGTTTAGTCATCTATTAAACAAAAAGGGTCATTAGCTACGGAAAGCTTAGGCAGAGCCGGCTTGTGTATTTTTGTTAGTAATAGGGCTATAAAAAACTAGAAGTGATATGTTTTTTCCTAAGTGTCGTATTTAAAGGATGCTTACATTTTAACTTATTGCTTAATTATGTATAATTTTTTTAATCACCAAGTTTTTGCATTGTTTATTAATGAAGCAAATAAAAATACAACCTCCTAGTACCTCGCGTTTTCGTTGCATCAGGTGTCGTCATTAATAAAAAAATCCACAATAAACTTTTCTTAAAAAATGTCCATGGACAACATAAAACAAAATCCAAAAATAAAAATTTACAGTATCTACCAGCAGTGGTATATTTTATTTATTATTATTTAAATTATGGTAAAAGTATTAATAAATTAATTTATTTTTTATGTTAAACGTATAATAAAAGCTAAAAAATAATATGGTTAGTCCTAGCTACCAGGTCGCACCAATCTTCTCATCAATCTGGGGTATTGATCAGACAAATAATAAAATCGTTGGCCGTAGCGTACCAAGTAATAATAATATAATGGACATTTTAAGTGCCCAACAATTTTTAATTTTACATATCTATCTATCTCTTTGTTTTATGGCTCTGATACTAAGTCAACTCGCCAGTTCTCCCGTTCCGGTCATATAAGCTATTGCTTATAAATTTTTCCGGCTGATTGAAATTGATGAAAACTCTGATCTGATCTGTCTATTGGTGCCTAAACGGTGAGGTTTATCGACTTTAATAAAATGTATTTTATTTTTTAAGTTTTTGATTGTCTATAAAATGGCGCTCCCAGCTTTGCAATATCTGTCAAAATTAGAAAGTTATGATGTAAAAAAAAATAAGTTTTAGGTAAAGTGCCCTCTTAAAAGAGTACTTTTGTTTTAAAATTTTAGAATCTGCAAAGCTCGATTTGTGTGTCAAATATCAACTGGATTGGTTAAAAAATAAATGCCATATGGTGAAAAAACCAAAATGAAATTTTAACTTTGACTGCTTGTAACTCGAAAACGAATGACATTTAAAAAAAAATGTATGAAGCTCTACCCTTATTTTATCAAGTGGAATCACCTCCTTAAGTTTTTTAATCGATTTTTGAAGCAACCTGTATTTATGGAAACTTTTTTCATAAAAGAAAATAAGGCGTCACCCTTTGAAGTTTCGTACTGTAGTTAATGAACACTCTGTAGGTATATCTAAACCGTCGAGCCGTTATTTTGGTTTAAAAAAAATTGAAATGGTTCGGTTCTAAATGAAGGCATTGTATACTGTTTACCCCAAAACCACTGTTGCAGCATGCAAATTGTGTTTGGCAGTATTATTTGCTAAACATCGAAATGGCAGAGTCAAACAAAACTGCACAAACTTCGACTCCGTCATTTGGAAATTGGATGGAAATCAATCAGTGACACAGAAACACCATTGCTAAAGTAAACAAACCAAATTGACGCCGATGTTGTTAATTATTGAAAAGTAATCTAATTGGTCACTAACAATTACGAATTTGACGTGTTTGCTTAGTGTTAGTTATGCTTTTGATTGCATGAATAGATGAACAATGCACACTACATTCATTAAAATAAGTCAACCGTGTTAATAAGGTTAACTTAAGGGAGAAGAAATGATTTCTAAACGTTTTTTCTATTTTTTAAATATATATTATTTTAATGGACAACACATCAAGAATATTGTGTAACAATTTAAGATACATCGGAACATTAAACTTTTTAAGTAACACTTTTTAAGTAACAATTACTTTTTATCTGTTGCGCCTATCTCTTTTATTTTTACAGGGCTAATAGGTAGTAGACTGGTCGATATTGCGCCGATTTTATTATCGGTCGCAGATAAGCCGGTTGCAGATAGGCCGACACCAAAAGTAATATGAACTAACCAGAATGCGCCACACCTGCATGTAAAACGTTACATTACTTTCAACGCATCAGGCGTACGGCGCTCGTACGTCTCATGTGAAACGGGACTAAGCACTAAAAAACTAGAATAAAACGTAAGAGTCATGAATGTGGCGTGTTTACTTAAAGCTCTGTACAGTGTGGGCCAAATTTAACTTGCACTTTTCTTAACTAATGATAACTTTTTATTTGTTGCGCCAATCTTTTTTGTTCTTACAGGGCTAATAGGTATATTTTCCCTAGGTTTGTCATTTTGGTCAAATATATTTAGTCAGGACCGGACTTACGGGACTTTTTCCCAAAGGATGCATTTAACCTCGTTGCAAAAGAAATCGGATTTAGCTACAATTGAGCTCATATGTTTTTCTTGTAGATAAACTATAGGAAATGTTTTAGTAAAAGCAAATATGTCAATAATTTAAAGATTCAGGAATTATGATTATTTTTGAAAAATGATGCGCCCCAAAAAGCAAGCATTTTCTCTGTTTTAACAGGGAATTTGTTTTTAGTGTGCTTTATCTGCGACCGATAATAAAATCGGCGCAATATCGACCCCATTTTTATACCTCAGGTGTAGGTGGACTATTTAAGATATTTCATTACATTATAATTTTTAACTGCAAGTTTTGGTTGCAGTATGAGCCAGACAAAGATAAGAACTAAAGTAAAAATTTTTAGGAAATGCAGTAAGAAATTATTCTTTTATTATATTATAAAAGTGTAATATTATTGCAATACGTATACTCTTGTATTTTATAGACTAACACACACATACATATATTGCAATAGGTATATTCTTGTATTTTATGTTTACGTAAATTTGTAGGCCTCTATTTGCAATTAATAAATAATATTTCATAAAAAGAAAATAGCTAGATGGGACGAGTTTATGAATAGATTGGCAACAATGCTCATGGTTCACTCTTATTTAAATCCATAGGTCGCCTATAGGTCGGTTTAATTGATTTTTTAATGATCGGTCGCAGATGAGCCGGTCGCAGATAGGCAGGATAGCAAAACTTTTACCAGGCGTTGAGCGTTTGTACGTACGTACGGGACTTATACTTTTAAAGTGCTCTTTCCACAACTGATGTTTTTAAAGTCGGAGGCTATCATAAATTCAAAATTACTGCACCGAATCTTTTAAAATTTTTACCACTGTTTCTTTGCGTAATAATTAATAAGGTAACGCTGGAGATTTTTTTACTTTTTATTATTATTAAATTTTATAAAAACAATTAGGCACATTTTTTTATATAAATTACTTTGTTTGCTTCAAAGTGGTCCCAAAAGCCAACCATTGAAATTTTAAAAACATACACAGCCACATCGTTACCGTGGGAGAACGATTATATTTAACTGACACACTTCATTTTGTTTTATTTTACATCCAGTACCAGAATATAAAGGGCATAAAAATTCATAGCCCCTGAGCCAGTAATGAAAAGAGCTTTATCGAAACAACACTTTTTAAACCTTGTTAAGCGGCACTTGAACGTAGCCTGTCAATTTCAAATTTCTCGGGTGTCGGAGTGCATCACTTTTTCTGTCGGACAAGTTTACAACAATGTTTTACATGCAATTTTTAAACAGTGTGCAAAAATCTTAAGGGTTACAGTCACGAAACCCGCCTAGTCCAATAACCCGAAACATGTGCCTTATGGTTTCATTAATACGACCCTTAAAATTTTTTGGAAATTGCATGTAAAACATTGTGCTAAACTTGTCCAACGAAAAAGTGACGCATGCGCTCAGTCCGACACCCGAAACATTTGACATTGACAGGCTGGGTTAAAGCGCCGCTTCCATATAGGTGTTAAAATTGTTTTTAACATAAAGTCCATTTCATTACCTGTCCAGCGAATCACCTCTTTTTCGAGGCGCTAATAGTAACTGTAAGTTTAGTATATTTTTAAATGTTTTAATAAAAATTGGAAAAATGTTTTTTGTTATATTTTATTGTACTTTTGAGTTAAATAAATAAATTTTAACTGTATCGTCAGAAAAAGATCATTTAAATATACGAGCCTCGTCTCGGTGAAGCCGGCCCAACCGATATAAATATATATTTGTAAAGAACCTCGCAGCTTTGCATTAAAACCGTCATCGGTGACATTTTTTAATATTGTAGTATGTTAGAGTCCCATCCCTACTGGTAGTATTTTCATAAAAATTTTGGGAGGTCACCGGTAATATTTTGGATTTAGGGCTTTCCAAAGTGACATTACTGAGTAATATAAAAAACACATTATAATAATTACATTTTTTTTAAACATAGTATAACATCGGAATGTGGGTTATTTGATTAAACATACATATTTTATTTAAAAAATAAAATTACCTTTGAAGTTTACAGTCCCGCAAAGTATCTACAGGATGGTCCAAATTATACCCAAGAAAAATGGTGCCAATTCAACCACATTTAAGATGGTTTAAACCATTAAATAAATGCTAAAACAGCTAAGGGTTATTTTTTTAGTGCACTTTAAACCTTTTAATAAGATTTGATAGTTTAAGTTTTTGTGACATTCCTAGAAGAAACAAAAAAAAAAAGAACCTAACATAATTAGATATTTTAGCTGGTTGGGCCAATTTCACTGAGACTTTAAGCACGAGCAGAGTTAGCCATAACCCCTTCCCTGTTATGTTATAGGCATAAATTAATATTTTTTGGGTTATCACAACCTTAACCCCATTTAACTAGAAGTACCGTGTACAAAACTTGTTAACAAAATTTTGATTGAAGTTTAAATTTTGGAGGTATCAGTTTCATACATGGTTTTCTACTATTTTGTTTTAAATTAAATGTTTTTCTAAAAATAAGGAATGCATACTGATTTTGGACACTCTTTTAAGTATAAACACACTGGCGCTGATTTAAAATATTCAGTTAATAATTAATTATTAGGTGAAGAAACTTTAAGAACTAAGGGGTGACCAGGGGTGCTAGGCAAGGTAAAGTAGTTAAAACTCCGATGTTGATGTAAGATATAAATAAGTTATGAACTGGGAGCTAACTTACTGTTTTCTAATAAAGTCTTTATCAGGCCCCCTAACCGTCAATGGCTTCGTAGTCTCTTGTTTTTCCTAAATTATTGTGCATTTAAATATTTTCCAGGCAAAATCAAGCTCAAAATATGATGAAGAGATTATTTACTTATATTTACAGGACTCGGGATATAATATATTATAATACAATATTTTTATAGTAATGTTAAAATTAATTTCTTTTCTGCCTAATGTACATATCTAAAAAAAGGTTCTCTTATTTCATTGGGCCATACTTTTCCTTTTATTTTATTTTATCGCCTTCCAGCGTCTTTAAGGAAAAAGGACCCATAAAAATTAAAGGGAAGGCGTCGCGACGCGTCGTCTCTTAGGACTGCAAATGCCTTTGCATACTAAAATATGGAAATGGGTAGGTGTTTCAAATAATAATGAGCAAATATATCGATTTATTTATCGATGATATAAAAAAAGACAAAGAAAAATGTCACAACTATTCTTACATTTTTAAATATTTCCTTTACAGATCTAAATTTTTTTAATAACACAGTGTTTTAAGAAACTAACGTAACGGTTAAATATATCATGTTCTAGGTTAATACTAGACTTAAGGTACTTAAAGATTTGGGGAGGGGGAAGGAAAGACTTCCGCGGGCAGCTGGTTTCACATGCTAGAAACTCTTGGGATAAAAGAAAGAATAACGTGACAAGTTCTGGGCTTGTCCAGTTAGACCGTATAGGGATGCATACGAGTAGCACCAGAAGTTTCTCTGTTGGAAACCGCTAGTGGAGGAATTATACTGGACAATTCTTTAGAGCAGAAGCCATGGAAGTACCTATAAAAAAGCCACAAATCTCGCAGAAACCGACGATGGGCAAGAAAGAGAAGCCTTTTTGCAAGTGAAGGTTCATTAATGGGGCAAACAGCTTTTCCTTAAATGCAATCAAAAATGCTTAGGGTTGTGAGGGACGCCAGACCCCAGATATGATAGCAATATTCCAAGGGAGGCCCGATTTGGGACACATACAAAGTGTCAAATAATTAGGGATGACAACGATATATGGATTATTTTTTAATATCGGTATACCGGAAATAAAATATTGATAATCTTTATCGATATTTAACTTATTGATATCTAATATCTTAGATATTCTTTGTATAAGTAAAACAAAATTAAAAAGCGATTTTTTTTACTTAAATTTTTAAAACTGTCAAAAAGGTTGTAGAGTAAAATAACAAATTTAAGTATCAAAGTATTTTTACTATTATGCTGTGTTCATCTACCTGTTAAGAAGAAGTAAATAAAAAAATGTAATATAAGCTGATTTATCGACATTTTTTCTCTCTCTCTAATATCGATATGTTGCTCGTCGATATATCGAGTAATTGATATAAGCCAAAACGATATTTATCAATATCGATTTCTCGATGTCTTTTTAAAATTTGACATCTCTAATAATAATAATATAAGGGGATAAATACTTTTTGACGCGAAAGAGAAATACAAGCCTTTTTAAGCTGTCATGGCTATAGATACAATGTTTTTATGCCAGTTAAGGTTTTTCTTAAATGTGTCTTCCACGAGATGAAGGTGATGTCTGCTCTACAAAATTTGGCCGCTCATAAGTAAAGGATGGGTATTTGATGACTCTTTTATTTAGCAAAACTTTATACTTAGTATTAAAGAGAAGAGCGCTATTTTAATTTAACGATATATTTTAATAAAACAACAAATTTTTATTCAAAAGAAAATTCGTGGTATTTGGGAAATAAAAAAAATTACATTAGTTAGAAATTTTAATCCTAAATAACTTTATACTAATTAATTCATTAACTATTAAAAAAATAAATACAATAGGAGTTTATATGACAATATGCCATTTTTTAAATACCAACTATTAGACCTCAAATCACCCGGACTATCTTTTAAAACGTAATACATGAATTATAAAAAATTCAATAAAAAACCCAAATCTCTACCTGGTGTTAAGTTATAAATTTACACCTCTTGATTCTTTTATTTTTTATCATACAAAATTTATGAAGACATCAGTTTATTTGGTTAATTACTAAGATATACAGAGTACCTAAGACAAAAATATGATTCCCCTATATCTGCAATACCCACTAAATTGGAAAATAGGCCAGACAAGAAATGTGTAATAGGCTTACCATTACCACTACCTAATTGAAATTTACACTTTTTCTTTAGATTTGAATAGCCATATTTTACAAACTAATTAAAATTGATATATCAAATGCAGAATTCTACAACTTCTTAAACCAGGCATTGCGCTGGTCTTGCTCTTGAAGCAAAGAAGTAGAACTTTAGAGCAAGCTAGGAAATTAGTAAGTATATCGATAATACTGCACATTCCTAGTTCCAGAAATGCATTTATATATGTTCGAAATGCTGCTTTCTAGCACACGGGGACATTTTCCTGTGTAATTTACTGCGAAAGTGGCAGGAATAACCACCGATGAACGCCGCCCATTGTTTTAAAGGGTCTCACCAAATTGCAGTGTTCAGATTATTTTCGACTTTGGCGAAATATTTCTGAGTGTAATGGTGCCGAGGGTATACACAAATATTCGCCTAATGGTGGTTTAAATATTCCTTGATAATTGTTGAAAATTTTCCACTTTCAACTTAACAGCATACAGCAGAGCTTCAACTAGAATGTTTTATCGGTAAATCATCTTTTTTGTCCAGATTTAAATATTTTATGATTTTTTTGTAATATTAATTTATTTTAAATAATGGGTAATTACTTGCTAAATTGTAATCTGCAAGGAGCAGGGAACTTTAAACAGTTTATACGATAAAACCAGAGAAATCCGCATTGGGTAGGTCACATATAATCGTAATTGAAACCCACAGCACTTGATTCAAAAGGCAGGGACACTACCAAAAGAACTAACTATCTTGTCAATTATTAAGCCACATTATCATCTCCCAAAGACAACTAAATTGTCCTACGGACAAGCATTATGTTATTTAAGAGACAGGTTATCCAATGGACATTTTTGAACTTTTTAAACTGTCTGACAGTTTAAAGTTTAATTTTTTTTTTTTTTCTTACGCTTACAGTAGAGTTTAGATCAATTACGATCTGAAACATCATTTATTAAAAAATATTCATAACTGACTTTAGTTATCCAAGTAGCTGGTTGTCCAATGGACATTTTTAAATTTTGAACTGTTGGATAGAATATATTATATTTTTGTTTTTATTTTTTCTAACAGTAAAACTTAGATCAAGTATAATTTATGTAAAAATAATAATTTCTTACATATCTCTGCTTGTTGTATAAGGAAAACACATTCAGCGTAGAATTCAGGGGGTGGCTGGAGGGAATTATCTCCCCGGAGCAAAAAAATCCCTTCGGAGAAATTTTAAAAAAAATAATTTGGTGGTTAAATCGTAGGTATGAATGGTATTTTAGAGTAGTTGTTTGGTTTGTTTGATTGGTTTTTAAACGTAAGGAGGTTTTTTGGCTTCCTTTTTTCGCATTTGGACATTAAATGTTCATTAGCCCTTAAAACCAACATTATTGTAAATTGTAATAAAATATTTCATATACTTAATAAATATTTTCCAATTTTCTTCAGTTTGGTAATATCAAATTTAAACTATATTTTGTTTTTGTTGTCAAGAAAAAGGGGCGCAAATTACTATGGCGACAGTAGCTCGAAGAGGCTAATTTTAAAATATATGTTAATGTTTTTTAAAAAAGTTTAATTTTAACAACAATAATGCGTCTATAAAATATTTGTAGAGAATTTTGCAACACCCTATGTTGCATTCCGCAGACTTATATTTTTCTTTAATATTCTTTCAGACTTAAGGTGACATAGTACTTTTAATTTCGATACCGCGCGATAGAGTTCTAGTCCCTGGGCCAGTAAAGAAATTTACTTTATGATAATAACACTTTTAAGGAGCCTACCACAAATATTCATACTGCCATTTATCGTAGCAGCGCGTTAACCCAGCCTGTCAATTTCAAATGTTTCGAGTGTCGGGCCGGGCAAACGAGTCAATTTTTCAGGCAGACAAGTTTACCATAATGTTTTGCATGCAAGTTTTAAACATTTTGCCAAAAATCGTAAGGATTAGAGTTACGGAACCCGCCAAATCCGATACTCAAAGCATTTCAATGGGCTACTGGTTTCGTGTCTGTAACACTTACGATTTTTGACACAATGATTAAAAATTGCATTGTAAACATTGTGGTAAGCTTGTCCGACAAAAACCAGTAACGCGTTTGCCCAGACTCACACACGAAATGTTTGAGATTAATTAATAGGCTGGGTTAAAGCGCCGCTTCCATATATGGCGGCATGAATATTCGTGGTAGACTCGTCAAAAGGAATCACCCTTATAAGGTTTTAAAAGTGTTATTATTAGAAAGTGAATTTTATTAATGGCCCAGGGACTATAATTTTGCGTGCTTAAAATAATATTTCCCAAGCAGCAAGCTGACGTCATTTTGACGTCATTTTTAAGTCATTTTTGGTCATAGGACATCATCAGACCAACATTTTAACGTCATTTTAATGACGTGTTTTTGACGTCGTTGAAGTGACCTCTTTTCCACGTCATTTTTTGTCATACTAGCTCATAAAAATCTAAGGACGTCATGTTTAGAAAACCCGCCAGAAAAATTTTGTAACATTATATGATTCGTGTCAAAATCCAACCGAAATATCATATGACAGAAAAATAAGACTAATAATTTTACAAAATTAAAATAGGAAGAAACTCTACCAATAGATGGCGCAATGGACAATAAACTACCACGCTTATTCAACATCTTCGCTTTTTATTGCCTACACCGTACCGATGAGACCAAAATATTCCGAGACCGGTCTGCGATTGGTGATCTCAATTAGCTTTGAAGGAAATATATTCGGCTTGTGTAAAAGTCTGCATCTCCAGGTGGGACAGTGTCCCCAGAGATGCAACCTTGCAATGCAAGGAAATTGCAAGCAGTAAAAATTTTTTCTATTTCAATTTTTAAATAAAATATCGTATCATTTTAGCTTTAAAAAAAAGTATATGCGTCAATTTCTCGTCATCTTAAAGACAGCATTATGACGTCATTAACGGGACGTCTTTGTTCTGTGACTTAGGGAGGTCAATTTAACGTCATTTTTTCTGTCATCTTATGACGTCTTTCCTGACCGAATGTGACCAAAAATGACCAAAAGGAGACGTCAATAAGACGTCAGCTTGCTGCTTGGATTGTAGGGAATTTTGCAACACCTTGTGCTTCACTACGCAGACTTATATTTTTCTTTAATAATTCCACCCTGTTTACCTTTAATTTCTTCCATTCTTTCAGACTAAAGGTGACTTAGTTCTTTTATATTCCGAAACCGCGCGATACAGTTCACTTGTCAAGAAAAACACAGCAGGGAATCCCTTTTCTTTCATCGGCGATTTATCTTTGACAGTAGCACAGCTGCTCCTTAATCTTTTGAAATACGTTATACCGGGACGGTCAGGGGCTGAGGTACGAGAAAGTTACAGGAAACTAAATTTAAATATGTATGTATGTTGTAACGGAATTGATTTTGACCGTTGTCGGATCTAAACTGGACTCTCGAATCCGGCGGGTGTATTTTCGACCAGAATAACCTCGTCTACCTGCCCATGGAAATGGGTTCGATAATACTACATTTTCAACCAAAAATGTACGGGCCACAGACTGTTAATGATCGGCTTACCTAACTAGTAATAAATTAAATAGTAGAAGAGCTAGTAAATTCTTCGAGTAACGTTAAGCCTGTAAGGCTACAAATTTGTATAGTGATGAGTCCAAACATAATATTACCTGAGTAGCTTTCCAGTGACAAAAATTTTTGTGCGTCACGCTCCAGGACTTGAAGCTCTTGATCTGCTAAAAAAATTTAGGCACTGGGACACATCCCTAGACAAGGAAAGAGAGATAACTTTAAGAAATTTTAAAATTTCTTTTTTTTTAACCTTTCTTGGCTTGATAATAAAAATCTGTTTTTAATATCTAATTCAATTTTAAACAAATAATTTTAAAAATCCATCCTTAACCATAAAAAATACGTTTAAAGCACAAAACCAAAAGAGGGGCTGGTGCATATGGGACAAGGGAAAAGAAAAACGGAGTAGTTCAGGTGCATCACACTTTTCGTCACTGAAACGCCATAAAGTAGAACGAAATGCTCCTGAGCTACTCGGGAGCGCTCTATATGCGTCACTATGAAGCTATTCTGGTAAGCATCTGCCCTGCACATCATTACCCTGTAAATTTTTAAAAGTTCATTTAAATGTACTTTTTCTTGGCAATTTATCCAGAAAAGACTTAGCCCCCGGCACAACGTCTAAAGCTTGTTCAACTCTATTATGAAAATCATCATTCTCCAAGAAATGTGTTTTGTGCGCTTCGGGCAACTTATGGTCCACGCATAATCGGCCTACTGAGCCGACTATTGGCTATACTATTACAAAAATTTAAACTCCAATATTTATTATTGAATAATTCTTCACCAAATGAGCCATATCAAGCACGACGCAGAAAATTTAGCGGCAGTAGCTGCGAGTGTACGTGATGATTCTGACGAATTAATTTGGCGCTTGGAAATTGGAGCTTAAGAACAGACCATGTTAGGCGCAGTTAGGGCAAACATTTGAAAGCCATAATCTTTAAAAAATAAATTTAAGATATAATTTTTCCGTACGATAATAAATATTACTTAATAAAGATTTTTTTAAAGTACCTTCAAATGAATCACCACTTATATAAAAAATACTTGGCGCTGGAAGCTTAAAATTTTTCTAGGATTTGGTCCTTGTATAGTAAGGTTTGAAAAAAAACTGACAGGTATTTTCGATAAGCACCTGTACCTACCAGGCAAACTGAAAGGTGTGCTATACAGTGCATATCTTTCATGTGGCCCCTTTTTACGGATCAATTTCAAAAAGTTAAGCTTTAGAGTATAAAATTGATGCATAGATACAATATTTTGGAGTAAAATTGATAGATGATAATTTTCAGATGGCGGCTGGACGCCATCTTGGAAAAAAAAGTTAAATGGAGAAGGGATCTTGCGGTACATCATTTTAAAGCTCCTAACCAGTACTTTATAACCCTAAAATATAAAGTCATTACCTTTACCTAATACAAAATGGCGGTTCTTTAAAAATTACTTAAATACTTGATTTGGATGGCCATATCTCCAGAACTAATAAAGTTAGATGTACCTAATGTGGGGTTTTCTTTATATTGTTATATTATTTATAAATAGAATCAGACTGTGCAGAAGTCACTTCCTTTTTATAATTGATCGATTAAAAAAATATATATGGTAATAACCATAAAGTTAATTAGAATTAACTTTAATATTTATAATAGGTATCGCCTGCATCCTTTTTGTCAAAATATATGTGTTTTTAAGTACCTCTAGATTTGGTCAAAAATACATACGTTCGTAAAAATCTTACAGATCCTTACCAATTAACTGATATTTGTATATTGGTAGTGTCCCTTCTTTCAAACCTCATAAAAATATCAATTTATACAGCACTTCTACGCCAACGTTCAAAAGAACATTGTTATCTAACGAAACTTGAAAGAAGAGCTGCTTGCCTTAATAATAAACCTTTACTTACAGAAGACAAAATCGTGGTGTCGAACGTATGCATCCCTGTACCGTCTAACTAGAGAGGTCTCATAGCTCCCACTTTATTCGTATCCCTAGAATTTCTAGAATTTTGAAACCTACGGTCTGCGGGTTGCTATTTAAGTCTCGTGTTAATACACACTTGCTTGGTACTAGCGTGTTTTAGGCGTTTAGCTATTGTGTATTGTCCCAAGATAAAAAAACAAACTAAAACAGTCCTTATATTTCTTGTAATACAATGACCGCCAAAAAGTTGTACACATATGGGAAAAAATTATTCTCAAAATTATTTAAATACCTTTTTGTCTATAACCTCTACTTATCTAGAAACCTATAAATCAATAATGACATCCGGTTCATAGGTGGCGCGACGGTTGGAGAAATATTTAATAAAAATTAAATTAAAATATCTAATAGTAAAGTTAGTTCTGGTTAGTTTTGGTGTGTCAAAAATGCTAATAAAAATAAAGCTTTTTTGCCCAACTTTATCAAGACACGCGGCAGCGTGTCAAGCCAAGTTCAAGCAAAGGAACCAGCGCCACGTGTACACGAACCACTTGGTGCTACTTTTGACTCCTTTATAACTTAAAACCTATTTAACGTAAACCCATAAAACTGGGTGTATTTATTTATAATTATAAGGACAACTAGAAGCCTTAATTGCATGCTGCTCAAACGGTTTTAAAGATATGAAGGATCAAAAGTTGACAATTTTCCACTGACTGACGTATAGATCAAAAACCTAACCCACTTTCAGATGACCTAGAAATATAGAAAATTTGGAATCCAGTTCGTTAATTGTGTGTTAGCGTAGGAAAAAAGCCAAAACAATTAAAAATGTAAAAAAATATGATGGGTTAGAGGGGGTCCTCATACAAAAAAGTTTTTAATTGTAGCGTTTAAACAGTTACACGTAGATATTTAAAACTATTTATATTTATTTTTATATTTGCTATATAACAAAAATATAAAAATAAAATTAGGTCAAAAAATAAGTAGTGTCCCAATACAAAAAACGGTGTGTGTCATCAGCGGCGCGCTGCGCCAGATTGTTATATCGCCCGGGCTAATCTTATTACAGCATAAACAGAAGGCATGTTAAAAAGGGAGCAGATAATGAATGGACAATACGCACTGTTATTTCTAACGTTTAATAAAATGTAGACAATAGCAAAAAGAGAAAACTTTGCAGGGGAACCGCAAGAAAAAATAATAAATTTAAATACTTGCAGAGGTTTCTTTACAAAAGGTAATGGTATCCCACCAAAACATAAATGTAAAAATAGTGAGCCAAGTTCAGTACTAAAATAATGCTTGGCTGTGGGCTTCACCGCAAAAATAATTGCGATCTAAATAAGTGCAAAGTTCTGTACAAAATACAAATATGTATTAAATCTTAAAGGAGGTTTATTAAAATTAAAAAAATATTTAAATAAGTTAAATATGTTTATAAAGTGACTGTAATGAAAACTGACCAAGTCAAATCTAACCTCCTTTAAGATCTCGTACATACTTGGCTTTTATACAGAACTGGGCACTCATTTAGGTCTCCATTATTTTTGCGGCGAAGCCCACAGCCAAGCATGGTTAAAGTATTTAACTTTGCCCACCTTTTCACATTTCTGTGTTTGGTGGAATTAATCGCTCACCTAGATACGTTTTTTGACGGAGAGAGGAGTACATACCAAAATTGGATTTTTGTTATTTACTACATTGAAGCAATCGGCGAGTTTTAATGTATTCTTTTTTGTCTGATCGCTACCTGCTAGTGTTTACCATATTGAAACTGAATTACAAAACAAATCATGCTAGCATAATATTTATAAGTAAGCCTTTAAATTAGTTTTGAGCTAAAATTTAAAAACTGTTGAAAATATTACGTACAAGTTAACAAATAAACTTAATGACTTCAAAGATGTTGGTGTTAACTACTAAAAAATGGGTAACTTATAAGATACTGTCTTTCTTTTTCAAAAAAATAAATAAAAATTTTACCTGGTCCAATAATCAAATCTTCGCCACCACTGTCACAGGCCACAACTTCAAATCAGGCACAAGCCTTATATCATTTATTTAAAAAAGTCCTTGGATATTTGTTTTATAAAAGCCATTGAACCTTTTGATCTTATTCTTATAGGATTTCGTCTCAGCTCTATTATGTTTCGACTTTCTTTAGGTAGAGCAGCTGGATGTTTTGGCACGTGGATAGAGTTTTTGAGCACGAGCAAATTTATAGGTTTAAAATAATTTTGTCTTTTTAAAAGCTAAATACGAAAAGACGTTTTTTTTTATAAATTGTGCGTTAGAAAGTAAATAAATAAAGAAAGATTTTATTTTTTAATGAAGAAACCTTGTTAGATTAAAAAAATATTGTTGAATATTTTAAGAGAATAGTTTTTAAAATATTTTACAGTGTATTAAAGTACTACTTTCTAATTATTTATGTGTTTCCTAGAAGTCCCAACATAAAAATATACAGTTTGTCCACGAATGGACTTAACCATACCAATAAAAAAATATTTTTATATTTTTAGAGCTTACTATTTTTACCGAATTTTGAATACATGGCCGGATTACGGTTAAACCATATTGCGAGTTTGAAATAAAATTTGCTTTAAAATTTCGATATTAAAATATCAGGACCGTATTTAAAAAATGTATGTAAGTAATGTTAAGAGATTTTCGTTACTCCTGCTTACTTTATTAACGTAATTTATTAGCATAAAAATTTAACAAATAGAAAATAAATTTTATATTCTCACAATCTTTGAAACACTTAGATATCAATAAAACAAACAAAAACATACAACGGAAATAAAAGTAAAGAAAAATTATAAAATTCCTTGTAAGTGTAATAAATTTTATATACGTAGGTGAAACTTGTAGACCATTAGCTAAACGTATAAAAGAACACAGAACATCCAAAATACAGAATTTTACAATTCTAAAATTTGTCAACACGCATTTAAAAACAATCACAGAATAAACTGGAAGACTTAAAGTATTTAAGCAAAGGAAACTTATTCTAGAAAAACGCAAAATTAAAGGAAGTATGTACCTACCTATTATTTTATCCCGTTTTTTTTAAATCTATATAAAAATATTTAAACTTTAAACACAATGCTAATATACATAGAAATTTTTATATGTATGTACTTTCATTTCCAACTAAAAATAGTACTTTTTTAATGTTTTTAAAACATGAACTTTCTTAAAAGTAGAAACAAGTCATTTTTTATGTAAATCAGGCAATTAAAATATTGAAAAGAGTATTAAGATCTTCTCAGACTTTCTATTAAGAGGGACATAATTTATACAAAAGCTACAATTTCGTTTTTCTAAAGTAGTAATTCAATTTCTCTTTACCATTAGAGTCCCAAAGCTCATTTAAAAGTTCATTTCGGTAATCCTTATGGCGTCTTCTTTAAATTATTTTCTTTTTATATTACATTTATTTAATTGCTTATAAATGCATGTTTGGGTTTTCTAATGTTGTAAATTTACCACGGTGCTACTCATTTTCTTAGATCTGAATCTAAATTATAAATATTATAAGCCTAAAAAGCAAAAAAATCGAAAATTTTTATTAAGGAAAAATGGTAAGAAATAAAAATTACTCTTAAATATGCAAACTCATTCATTTGCAAAAATTTTGTTTTTTTATTTTTGATAATAAAACGATAATAATTTAAATTTCTACATTTGTTATTACTTTTTTCGAAATGTAGCATTTAAAAAGAGCTTAAGAACTGTCAAAACTAGTTTTTATATTTAAGAGTTATTTTTATTTCTAAACATTTTTCCTTAATAAAAATTAAGGGTAGGTACCTTGAATAAAATTCTTATTAGTTCAGATATCTCGTATACTACTGAAAAAAATCATATTTATTGATTGCATTTTAGGTTTTAGATCATGCAAAGCTTTTTATAAGGAGTAACTTTTTTCGTAAAATTAATAATAAAATAGTTTCCTATATGTAAAGAACTTAGGCGGACATACTGTATATTAGTAAAATTGTAGACATTTTTTTGTATAGAATATTTTTTATAGCAATGGCGTCGGAATAATAAATTTTTTATTAAAAGAACAAACCGTAAGATTTTGATATTGTTGCACTAATAGTATGCAGACTAAGGGTAAAAGAACAAGGTGGTCTTGCAGTGTCCATGACAACTAAGTTTATAATATTTACTTAAGCAAATAAAGATATCAGTTTTATTACCTTATTAAAACGTATACAGCTCAAAACCAGAGCTACTATTACTAGCTATGGATCTTGTAGGTATTGAGGATCTGCTTATAAATAGATCGTGGCGCTCCATTAACTTCTCAGTCTTTAGCACAAAACGTGTATTATATTTTTAAAATAATATATAAAGAAATATGCCAAAAAGACAACTTTAAAAGTAAAATTTAAAATTATTTAGAATTATACAGGTTGCTCAAAAGAAAATATCCATATCAAACTTCTGTTTTTTTTTTACCAAACACCCTTATAATAAGTAATTTTTAGATTGTTGAATAAATAATAAAGTAGGTTTTATTAGCAGCTTTTATACCTAAAATGTAGGGTTTTAAATTATTAAAGCTTTTAAAAAAATCCTAACCAAAACAACTTATAAACTACCCTACTTAGCGCACACTTTGTATACAAAGCCACACTGCCAAAATATAAACGAAGTCACAACCTTAATTTAAATTTTTTATAAGGATTTATAAAAAGTGTTTTAAAAATAATATTAATTTTTAAGTTACCTTTAGATGCAAATTAGTAACCTATTTTAATCGGAACATCCTGTATATTGGCCGATTTTTGGATTTTAAAAATAAAAATAAGTTAGATTTTCATAGCGATCCCCATATCAAAAATGTTAGTAAGAGTTATGAGGTATTTAAAAGTTTTGCTTAATTTATCCCCTGTATATTTCGGAATTAATAAGTTAATAAAACGTATTTTTTTATTTACTTGAGCAGATAATATTAACTAAAGTGGCATAGTAAAAGAATAGTTCAAAAACAGCTTGTTTTTTATTCTGTATATTTTAACAGTTCTGTGATATGTTTATATCTTTGGTCTAAGTCTGCATACTAATATTATGAAAAATTAATTAAATCCAACCGTTTGTTCTCGTTTTCTTGTCAAGAATGTCATTTTTAAAATTTAAGCATTTTAGGCAACTTAATAATAATTTTTTATGGTGCGACGCCAATGCTATAAGAAATATTCTGTATAGAATATTTTCATATATTTTACTATTCTATATTATAGCCTATAGTCATGTATTAAAAGATGTTTTAAAAAATCTTTAGTAAGACTGGCATAGGCACATTGTATCTGTAGCCACCGCGGCTTCAAAAAGCTTGGATTTCTTTTCCGAGCCAAAAATATTTTTCTCCTTCCAATTTATACACTTTGTATGTGTCCCAAATTCGACCCTCTCTGGAATATTGTTCTCATGTCTGGGGAATGGCATCCCCTACAACCCTCAGCATTCTTGATGCCATTCAAAGAAGGGCTGTTCGTCTTATTAATGATCCTTTACTTACTCAAAGACTTCCTTCTCTTGCTCATCGTCGAGCTGTGGGAGATCTATCGCTCTTCTATAGATACTTTTACGGCTTCTGCTCCGACGAATTGTCCAGTATAGTCCCTCCTCTTGCAGTTCCCAACAGAGAAACTCGTGGTGCCGCGCGTATGCATCCCAATACAGTTCAATTGGACAGGCCCCGAACTTCCCATTTCGTTCGTTATTTTATCCCAAGAGTTTCTAGACTGTGGAACTTGCTGCCGGCGGAGGTCTTTCCTTCCCCCAAATCTTCAAGTTTTTAAGTCCCGTGTTAACAAACTTCCTCTTACCCTGCTTAAGACACCCACGGTACGTTAGTATTTAGGCTTTCAGCCTTCGTGGATTGTCCAAAGATAAAAAAAAAGACAAAAATTAAAATCATAGGAAGTACTAGAAATCTCAACTTAGCAAATATCCAACTTTAGGGCTCTATAACTCTAAAACTAGAGGCGATAGGACATTGTGCCCATAAAAACATTTAATCAGGAAGCCAACATATTAAATTTAAAAAAATTAACCAAAAGCCGCTTTTTCTAAGGATTCAGCGGTGTCTTTTTGCGAAACAGATATTAATTATTTCTGAGTTTTTTGAAGAGATACTTTTATATTTCGCTCTGTTTTTTTAGAATTATTTTAAGTCGACAGTTTTCTAGAACCATTATTTCCTTTTAAAATTTGTATAAGTTGAATAAATTTCCTTAAAATTAGGTGGTTCATTATTTTAAAAACGCTTAAACCTGTTGATTTTTTGGCTGAGGTTTTTTTCATGTTAAAATCATGATACAGGATGGCCCGGAATTAAGCCACGATCAACAACTTCATTCATTAAACAAAAATACCTATTTTTTATGCAATTTTTTAATTTTGCAATAAATTGTACCATGTTCTATACCAATTCAACAGTTATCGAGAAATTAAAATTAATTCATTTCGAAATTTACAAAAACACGAAAATTGGAAGAAATGTATAACTTAGAAGTTTATTTTTAAAAAAGCGCTGGGACACGTCAATATTTTTGACTGTGGAAAATTCATGTATACAGAATGGCTCCAAAATAAGCAATAAACATTAATATTTTTTAAATAGAAAGTAAGTTATTTTTTGATTTTTTTAGTAAAATCTAACGTGGTTAAGAAAATTTTCAACAATTTTTTTCAAACTTGAAAAGAAAATTAATATGGAGAAAAGTTTGTTGTTTGAAAAACTTAATATAACCATATGTTCTAAATGCCTTAGTTTTTGAACTACAGGGTGTTAAACATTTAAAAAAAAAATATGTTTTTTTATAATAACTTTTATACAAATTTAGATATTAAAAATAAAAAAATTGGGGGTGCCTTCCATGCATCAAAAGACATTTTTAACCATACAGGAAAAATGATTACCAGTGTCGTCCACGAGGGGTTTACGGTAAATACTTTTTAAGATAAAAATGATGCGCCACTGCATTTTTCCGAAATAAAAATAGTTTTTATGATTCCCTTTTGGTTTGCTTAAAATTTGATTTTTCCACTTTTTTTATATGATGTACGGTTTTCGCGAATATAAAAAAAACATTTCTCGGCATAGTTAGTTCGTATCGCTAATATCAAATTTTACATTGTATAAATACTTTTAAAACTTTTTTTTAATTGGATAGTATACCAGTTATTATAAAAACACAATATTAAAAAAAGAAAATACGTTTTTTTTTTTCGAATTTTTTTCATATTCCCCCCTGAAGTTTGTCGATGAAACTAATTAACCTCCTGTATAGGGCTACAGGTTTTCTCATAGTATAAAGATATATATAAAGAGTAGCCCAAATTTATATTCTTTAGTAAATTTCTTTAGTTATGGGTCTGGTACATAAAAATAGTTGAAATTCAATACAAAATTTAGATAAATAAGGTTAGTTGCCATGGAATATTTTCAGGCCACTCTGTATACATAAATTTATCGTAAAAAAACCGGGCAAAATAAAAATTGACGTCTTCATCATTTTTTTTCAGAACTAACCAGAACTCACTAAATTTCTCTATATACAGCGTGTCCGCAGAAGTTCCTATTAAATGGGAAACTTTTTAGTATTGACTCTGCTGAAAAAAGCGCCTCTTTATAAAAAGTTATGCTTAAAAGAACTTTCGAAGACACAATGCATTATGTATCTGTGTTCCTATTTTTTCGTAGACCTATGCATTGTGTAAACTATTTGAATTTCTATTTATATTTGTTTAAAAATATACAAAGTTATTATTAAACATACCAAAATGTTACTATCATATCAACTTGATAAGACATTTTCAAGTTTAAATTTCACGATATCAAACTAATCCCCACAACCCAATAAACATCTGCCCTATCAACTAACAAACATTACCTTTAAGAAGGGACAAATCTTCTCACGCTTTACCCTTCTTAAAGTCCCCCTTATCCCATATACCTCAATTCCAAAGGTGTCTTAACTGAAATCACAGGGCCCTTTGCCCTTATTACTTGTCCCTTAACGCCCTATTGCATTCATTTATGCGGGGTGGGGAGTAACATTCCCATACCTTACCTTCGTAATATCACTAGGGGTTGAGTCTGTATAAATAGATGGCCATAAAAATTAAAAATCGCATTCGAGAAAAATATTCTGAACTGAAAGGTTCTAGTAATATTAGTGTATAGTGTTTCGACGCTATACAGGGTGTGCCCAAAGTTTGGGCCACCCTGATCAAAGTTGTTAAATTGTTAAGTTTTGAAAGTTAAGTTTTGTTTTTGGTTTTATGTGCCTCGACGGTCAAATTTTTGTTAAGTTTGATGGATTGTATGGTTAGCTAATATTTTGCTGTGTGTAATGGTTGATCCAAATTGTTGGTAAGATATATATTTTTTTTACTGTATTAATGATTTATCCATCGATAAAGTAAACCATATTTTTTCTACAAGCCTTGTAAAAATGCAGTTTTTTAAATTGTTATTTTAAAGATAAAGTTCTTCATTCCAGTACACTGCATAAAGTCTTTAAAAAACGTAACTTTTTTTAACAGTTCGGCACTTTTTCTTTACAACTTAAATTAATGTTTCTTTTTAATATAACAATATATTTAGCAAAATGAATTTGTCTTAAACACATTTCCCATAATGCATTGATGATGATTGGAATACCTTCTGGTGTCTTAGCTTACCTATAAGTAAACACGAATTTTAATTTTGTTATAGTCCAAGAGCCCGAGAGCGTAAGACCTTCGTCATTTTCTAAAAGCTAAAAGTTTGGGGTCGCATGTTCCCAACATAGGTAGACTATGAAGTTTGACTCATCGTGGCTTTGACAGATGGGTACCAGGTACCAAAGGTTACTAAATTAAAACTTAAATTTTGTCATTTTGTAAAAGCTAAATTTTGTATTGTGTTACTTGGTACCTATTTAAAGATATTTTCTTAGTCGCCATAGAGTTTTGACAGTTCCAACCCCTTGGCAGACAAACACTTGGGGGTAGCCCAATGATCCGAGGAAGTCAAATATTTCTGTAATTTAACAAGATATACCTTAAAATCTTAAGTAAGATTTGTTGGGTGTCCAAACAGGCATGTTTTAAAAATATTTCGATGTATACAAAGTGTCCCAAAAAATAATTATTGCTGTGAGTTCAGTTTTTTGAAAATTCTTTTTGGAACGCTCTGTACACATTAAAATATTTTTAGGACATAGCTATTTAGAAACCCTACAACTTTTATAAAAGACTTTTTGTTATATTTTGATAATTAACAGAAATATTGCACTTTATCGAACCATGGGGCTACACAAAAATGTTTGTCCGCCAAGTGGTTGGACCTGTTAAAACTGTTTGCCGACTGGTGATATTTTTTGAATTGGTACCCAAGTAACATAATATAAAATCCAATTTTACAAAATGCCAAAAGTTAGGTTTTAATTAATTAACCTTTGGTACCTGGCAACTGCCAAAGCCACTATGAGTCGATCTTCATTGTCTCCCATCGCTTACTTTTAATTTTTACCAAATGCCGCTGACGGGCTCCTACTCTATTAGTAAAGTGGTTTCTTCAAAGCTTTCCAAACATAATATTTAAAAATTTTGAATATTAAAGTTTGCCTAAAGCTCAAGTTTTATATTAGTTTCTCAATATTCTCCGTGTACAAAGATTATTTCTGTGTGTACTTTAATTTATCCCATATCAACCCTGTTTACTTCCCAAAATAGAAACAAACATTAAAAGCATACGGGGATGGATGAATGGAATAAATATTTGAAAGAAAACTTAGTCTTAAAGTTACCATGTCAACATTAAAATACCGGTTGTCCCACCGGAAACTAGTGCAATAGATTTCTTAAAAAGTAGGCTTTGGAAAATTTTGAACTTTTGGGAATAGCATATAGTCAGTGGGGGACATACAACTAAAATATTTTGACAGCTCTAGCACTCCCGGTTATACCGAAAGTTAATATCAACTTCCTTACTTTAAACAGAACAACCTGTATATTATTTATTTTTTAGGTTTTGCGTAAAATTCTCAACATTTTTTATGTATAATGTCCTTAACCTAAGCCCCACCGTTTTTGACTTATTTAAAATTTTATGCCCAAAATAATGTTTGCAAGCCATTACATAACGATTAATTTTTTGTCTATAGAAATTGGGGTTAGATTCCTTATAGAAATTCTTATTAAAATTTACCTCTATTTATAATGCTTAATAGGATAAGGTAATAAAAAATGGAGGTTTTCCAAAAAACTTGACTTTTAAGGTTTTTGTCGATATAATTTTTGGACGATTATTTTTGACCACCATGTATTTAATTATTTAATTGTTAAACTATCAATTAAGTCTATTAAAAAATGTCTTTCTCTTCAAGGATTCTATTCCTAATTTTTCGTAAAGGCTTTTGTTTAGAAAAAAAAATTAATCGTTATGTAATGGCTTGCAAACGTCATTTTTGACATAAATTTAAAAATAAGTCCAAAAACTGTGGAACTTAGGTACAGGACATTATACATTAAAAATGTTTAGAATTTTACGCAAAGTCTAAAAAATAAATATTATTCAGGGCGTTCCATTTAAAATAAGGAAGTTAATATTTACTTTGGGTATAACTAAAAGTGCTAAAGCTGTCAAAATAGTTTAGTTGTATGTCCACAACTGTCTTAGTAATATTACCAAATTTTAAAAAATTTCAAAGCTCACTTTTTAAGAAATTGATCGCAACAGTTTCCGTTGGGACATCATGTGTACAAGGCGTATTTGGATTATCTTTTTACTGCTAAAATCCAGCATAATTTGCTTTTTAATTAACTTTAAAAACTAAAAAATAATAAATTTTTATTAAAATAATAACTTAGGAATTTTCCAAAAATTGGGCATAAACTATAAAAGATTCACCCTGTTGCACTTTAATGGTTTAAATGATATACCCTTTGTTTTAAACACATTGTTATTTTTGTTGGCCACCTACCTATACAGACTCAACCCCTAGTGACTTAACAGGGGTATTATGACTCATTGAAATTTCACCCCATCTAAATGTAGGTAATGAGGCATTAAGTAAAGGAAGCGGCAAGTGCAAGGTCAACAACTTTTAAAATTGTATTTTAATAAATTTAAATTATAAGGATTTCTAAAAAGTTATATTTAGTGGCTTGTTTTATTTAAAAAATATATGGTAGAATGGTATTTGCTGTGTTAAAAAAATAAATTAAAAAAATGAAAATTTATTGCGCAAAATTTAATATATTTTTATTTGTTTCAGTTAGAATTAACAAAACTGCCAGAAAAGTTAAATAATGGTACATTACTCCGCAATGGAAGCTGAAAATTCTACAAAACTCTACATAACAGTTTTACATATGAATCCTGTCCCGACTGTCACTGGTCGTGCATCATCAGTTCTTCACTAGGCAAGTTTAAAAATAACAGTACGTGTTTTTACAACAGGAATTCTAAAATATAAGTGTTTTAATACATAGAGCAAGGAATCTGGAAAATTAAAATCCTATGACTTTTTCATTAATACTAAGAATTTTATGCATATGAAACACAGGATTTGTCATTCTTTATCTACTCATAGAAAAAACATATTAAGCCTGAAAAGCTGTAAAAATACTAACTAAAATTTCGTTTAAAACTTAAAATATGTTTCTAAATCTATTTCAAAATATCTAAGTTTACTTAACTATGATTATGCCTAAATTAGAGAGCCGTGTGTTCGTAATATCACCAAATTGCAGTATTGTCTTGATGACGTTAATATGATCACCATATTTTGTTTTTTTGTAAATTTATTATTTACCAAAAAAAATTAAAACAACCTTAACCTACCACTGGATATTAAAAACTCCAGATTTTAGAAACACGGATTTTCTAAAATATATTAAAATATACTTTTCTGGTAGACATTTGTCTTATTATTATTTTTGTTTAAAAGAAAACAAAAAAAACAAACGCTTCGTTTGCAGTTGAATTTTTGTTTCGTTTTTTTTCTCTGAGCCCACCAAAAGTTGTTAAAATCTTTTTGTTACGTTTTTATTTTTATTTGAAAACCTATTTTTTGTTAAAAATGCAAAACATTTTTAAATTTTAAGCACGAAAAAAATTATTTGTCTTTTTGTATACAGGGTTATTTTTAAGTTAATATATTCCTCTTAACACAGTATAAATAAGATTTACCAGTGGTGTTCGAACAAGATTTGTATTAAGTTTTTTCAAGGAAAAAATAGTACGCCACTGCCTTTTCTTTAAATCAACATTATTTTTAAAATATTCATTTCCTCTGGAGTTAACTTGGTCTTCTGTTATTTTTTAGTACGCCAAGCGGTTTTCGTTTTAAAAAATTAAAGCCATTTTAATGCACGGCAAAATGGTTAAAGTCTGATATTGTGTTTTATATGTTAAATTTTTTTGTCTAATTTGTATAAAAAAAAGGTCAAAAACTTACATTACTACAATCTAAACCTATGAAAAAATATAATCAGTAGTTATAATTTTAAATAAAAGTGAACTAACCAGAACTAACCCTGTATAAATAATCAAAATTATTGGGTAACGTCTTTGCTACATAATTTAAAGAACGATTTTCTTTCCAATTTACAAAAAATAATGATTTTGCAATTTAACAAAAAATAAAATAAAAATATAAATTTATGTAGAATTTCATACGTAAGACCCCACTTTGTTACCGTTATTTTCTTGTTGCTTGTTACCGTTAAAACCTGTTTCTTGTTTCCGTTGCCTATACGAACCTGTTGTTTGTTTCCGTTAAAATCCCGTTTTGTTAGTTGTTTTGTTGGCCTTAGTTACCCGTAGTGTTGTCGTTTTCATTACCGTTAAGTTTATGTTTGAAACGTTAAGTTTAACAGTTATTTTAGTTAAGAATATATTACAAGCCTTATTACGTTAGCAGCCTCCCAGCTAAGTCCTTATGTTTACCTATTTTTGTTATTTGTTTATTATTTTATTGACCTAAATTAAATTTTACCTAACTTTTCTTTTTTCTATTCTCTGGAAGACAAAAATTTAAATACCATAAATTAGTTGTTTTCTTATATTTATCTTAACATATTTTTTTTTAATATCATTGACCATACTTTTTATGGGTTTAACATGAAGACTTACGTAACTTATTACTTTTAAATTTATATTTAAAATTTTGGCAAAGTTTTTGTATGTTTAAACCTCTACGATAAACTTCAGGAAGATTAGTAATATTATACTTAATATTTTTTATAAGGCTTGTAAAAATATTTATCATTACCAAAATTTTCTTATCGCATTTATTTTTTTTACTTTTCTTTTTCAACTTTTTTACTCCTTTTTTAACATTCGTTTAAATAAAATAAAACCGATTTTTTAAAAACTCCCACCAATCAAAAAATTAAAATCCAAACCGGTTATTAAGTTTATTCCTAAGCTGTTCTTTGTGTTGTTTTAACCTTTCTTGTTTCTGTTTTGTTAAGTTTTAATAATTTTGTTTGGCTTATTTAATAATTGAATTTGTTCTTCGCTTGATGAAACTAACTAACCAGAACTAACCACCACATTAACAAAGTTTTAGTAGCGTTTTTATTCTGCATGCAAATTTAAAATAATATTTAAATTTTAAGTTTTTTTTTGTTTTTAAATTAAATGTTTTCTTTTGGAATGAGTTTTAATTAGTTAAATTTTTTTATATTACCCTTTTTGTTTTCTATTTAGTGCACTGATAGAAGCAGTGGCAATGTTATTATTTGTTTTGTTTTTTTCTTTTCTTAACAATTAAAAATTAAAAGAATAAGTACTTATTTATTTGTTTTTTTTTTGATAATTTATTACCTTTCTATTATTTTAAAAATTCAAGAACAGTAATTTTGACAGATTTCATTTAGTTCCATTACATTAAATTAAAATTATTCACTTATGTTGTTTATAAAAATATTTTACAGTTCTAAATTTCATATAAAATATTTGTTTTTGGTTTTCATCCACGCGTTCTACAATTTTTTAAACCTGGAAATTTTTACTAACCATTGTATTATTTAAGCGATTTATTTTACATTTTTTTGTGTACGATTTAATTACTTTGTTTTGCTAGTGTTTTCCTTTGCATGTTTTTTACTAGGTAACAGTTTTTTTAATTTTTTCCCAGTTTTTATTTAGATAGTGCATTTATGATTTTTTTTTATTTTTAAAAACCTATTATAAAACTTTATCATTAAATTTTTATTATTATCTAATATCAGTTTTATTCTATGGATAAATAACATCAAAAGTACAATAAACAGATACACTTTTTAATTTTAATATTTCCTAAAAAATGTTGAATTTAATTTTAAACTTTCGTTGGTACCCACAAATTTTGCTGGCTAAACCTATCTTTTTATCTTGTTTTCTTTTTATATTTTTGATTCTTACTTGCATGTTTACGCATTCTAATTCCAACTATAGTAGCTCTTTTTGTTTTTATTGAATCTATCTTTTTATTTTGTTTTCTTTTTATATTTTTGATTCTTAACTGCATGTTTACGCATTCTAATTCCAAATATAGTACCTCTTTTGTTTTTATTTATTTTTTTATTATAATTAAATAGGCCAAACAAAGTTAAACTGTAGTCCTTGTTTTTGTTATGTAGTTTTAGTTGTGGGGTCTTACAAATATATACAGTTTCTGTTTAACTCATTAAAGAAAATGCGCCATTACACACAGGTTTTATTTAAAAAAGACAAATATATTAAATTATCAGTTTATCTGCTTTATAAAAATTATAAACAGCCAAATATTTTTACACATTAAAAATATTAAACCTTCCCGTTTTACTCTAAATATTTGTCAACTTTACCCTTTCAAAACATTACAAAATTGTTAATTAATTAACAAAAAAAAACACCAAAAGGTACATAAAACTCTTACTAACTTTTAAGATAAGTACTCATTTATGTTGTATAGTATCTAAAAGATATCCTGACAGAAATGTATATTTATTGTTAGTATGCTTGGTTTCTGTGTTTTAAGAATTAATAATTACGTTTATTGATTTAATTAACGTGCAAAATCAAGGCAATATTTAGTGTATTTAATAACCAATTCAGTAAATTTTTCAAATTTTATATTTTTTTTCTTCTTTTATTACTTATTTTTGATTTCTTCCTTCTTTTCTTCTTATTTGTTTTTTTAGTATATTTCTTTTGTTTTCTTGTTTTTCTTTATTTTTGTTTTATTCACTTTTATTTTATTATTTTTTTATTTTATTATTTTTGACTTTTTTATTTTCTATTATTTTTTTCTTTATTTTTTTTTTATTTTTCTATTTACAGTTTCTATTTGTTTTTTTGTTTTTATTTATACTTTTTTTATGTATTTATTTTTCATAAATCGTAAAACATTTTATTTATTCTTATAGTGTTACAGAATGCCACTCGAGAAATGTCTGTGTTTCTCATTCTCAAAATTTACATTTTTCTATAAAACATGTCATTTCCACTATTTTTTTCTTAAATATTGCCTTCACAAATTACAAAATAAGAATTTCTGTTTGGTAGTTTTTGGTTCCAAAAATACAGAACCCCCTTTTCTCGTCAGGATAACTTTAAGATATAATATAAAATAAAACAGAGTAAAATGTGTATAATTTGTTAAGTTTTTTGTTATGTTATTTCTTTGTTGAATTTATGTTTTTGTTTGTCGAATTAAAACTGCAGAATATTAAGTTTCTCTTTTAATTTTCTGTTTTTCATTACTTTTGTCTTTTGTTTGCGTTCGTGTATGATTTCTTTTTATTTGGATTTGCATTTGTGTTTGTGTATTAGTTTTTATTTTATTTGTGTATTTTTTATTGTTTGTTTTTTATGTTGATTCGTTATTTGTGTTAAATGCTTTTAATATATTCGTTTTTTGTAAAGAGCGAGTACATTAATAAGAATATTATCTTTTTATTTTTATTTTTATTTTAATTTTGTGTGTGTTTTTTCATAAGAACCCCAATAAAAAAAACTAAAAAAATATTAGTTTATAGAATCACTCTCTAAATATACTTTTTAAGGTTTGTTTAGTTTATTAGCTTTTTTAAATTTTGCACCCATTGTTTTGTTTGTTTAAGATAATTTTAAACCTATTGTAATTAAAACATCCATGCTCAAACCTTAAGCTGGCAGTAATGGCAAAATAATTGTTACCAAAATTTATCGTTTTTTTTTTCATATATTCCATAATTGACTATTTTTCTGACATTTTTAAATATGTTTCAAATTATCTTAAGTAAGCTATGTTTATTTTTTACGGTTATGTTTTTTTTCTAAAAACATAGGCAAGCAAATGAGTATTGACTTTAGTTTAAGTTTCTAGTTATAGTATATTTTTTGGTATTTGTGTGCCTTACTATTTTTAAACATGTGTTTTTTCTAACCTTTATTATCATGTTTTTCTTGTCTATATTATTTTGTTTTTATAGTAAATAGTCTTGTTATGCATGTTTTCGTTGTTTGTTAAAAACATGCAAACAAAATTTTTATTAGGAAAACAAATTAAAAGGACTTGTATACATTTGTAGTTTATAGAAGTATTATCATATTGTTTAGAGTTAGGTTTTAGGATTATTCTCTAAATTGTTTTGTTTGCTTGGACTTATTTTTGTTACGTAACACCTACGTATAATGCAACAAACACAAATATTTTTTGTATTATATGTAGTTTTTATCCGAGAAAACAAAATAAAAAAGTTTAATGTGTTTGCATAATTGTATTTCTATTTTAACTAAGTTTTTTTACATTGACATTTGATGCAGAGCTAAAATGGTACAAAAAAATCCATTTTAAAAGTAGAAATCATCCAGAGCTAAATATATTGTACTTTTACATAAACTTTGTAAAACTTCTCATTTCAGTGTTAAGTTTTTGGTGTATTCTGCATTTTTACGTCTTTCAGAATTTATAATAGTTACATTTTTGATATTTATACAATTGTATATATAAAATTATATTGTAAGTTTGTGTTTAAGTAAAAATAAATTTTTACAATGAAACTGCAGTGTTTTTATCCTTTATCCCTATTAAAAAATTTTTTCTTTAAAAGTCAAAACATAATAAAATAAACTGATGTTTTTTTAAACCCTTGTGATGTGTTGGATGCTCGTATCTTAGAGCAGCCAATCCGGGGTTGTTTGATTAGTTCTGACCGAGCCAGTTTGGATGTCGCATCAACAAAATACTTATAACTCCGAAAATAATTTGAATTTTGAAAAATCCTCTTGTAGGCATCTTTTTAAATAGTTAAACTTTGAAAAAATCGTTGTTTTAGAAGCAAACATTGGTTTCCATGATGGTGCGATAGGGAGAACGTGGTATACGATGATGTGATGAGGTTTAAAAGACTAGGGTTTTTCTTCTAAACATCTTTTTTAATGCTATATTTAATACTGAATTAGCAGGAAACAAAGGTTTTTTTATGCCGTCTGTGGCACAGAAAGTTGTTTTGCTGCTTAATATTCTTAGTCAATAAATACGGAATAATTGTGATTACCCCATCTTTCCCCTCCATGCCATCTTACTAAAACAACTTAAATAAAAAAAATGGCGCCGAATCTTAAAGAAACACCATGATCTCCTCTTTACACCTCACCAGCTAGCCTGTTTTTGAGAGCCAATATTTCCGAACGGCACGTCTAAATAAAAAAGTTTTTATGAACTTGATTAAATCCGGAAAACTTTTAAAATATATCTACAATACTTTCCCCAAACAATTAATAAACATAATAATGACCAAAAACTATTGCGTAAGAACTGTATTGTATTTTTTCAAATATGTTTTAATATACTTAGCGCCATCTATGTAAAATCTACAAACATGCTGCAAACTCACACAGTGAAATCTAATGTGCGGATTTTCCTGCTCTTTCAGTTTCGCTTTTCTGCCGTTGTATGTAGCAGGAATACTATTAAGATAATTATTATTAATGGTATAGTCTTCCTAGGTTTACAAGAAACAAATTTATATTGTTTTAGTAGAGTTTTCGAATATAACGTTAGGAATTACTTAATCCTCAAAAAATTTTTGAGAGGGTTTTAAAGTAAATCGATTTTTTTACAGCATGGTTTTTATAAACCCTTTAGCTTTTACCATGTTTGTTTTATATACAATTTCTGTACAGGGTGGCAATTTAAAAACGAAATAGAGCTAATTTTGGGCACTCCAGGTCGTTGAGGAAAAACGATTGGAACCGTCAATTTTGATTTCAGGGGAATACATTTTTTGTCACTTTTAGGCACGAAACCTGATTACGACTGCCAAGTTTAAAGTCCCTGCTATCTGCTATTATTTTCGTCAAAATTTTGATTTTTGATTTTTTAATGTGTTTATAATAATTTGCCTCTAAGAGCAAGCTACGTTAAAATAGGGGTATAAGATAGGGGGTAAACAATTTTTAAAATAAGATATCATTTAATCTATATGGCGAGGGTGTGACTCATCCCTAAAATTTAAGGGTGAATCACGACCCCAAAATTTTTACAATCTGTCATATCCACGAAAATAATAGCAGATACTTCATAGTTAGTAGTTGTATTCAGGATTAAGATACCTTTAAAATAAGTTATAACTCTACCCCTTTTTCTTCTTAAAATTCTGGGGATGAGCCTCTTATCTGCTAGGGGTTGCAATTCAGGAGATATAAGTGTAAAAAAAATGTGTTAGTAACATTTTTTGGTTCAACTATGGCTGTGGCTATTATTATTTAATAATTTTTTCAGTTAAGTAATATTAGGTATGTTTTTAAAAAACCTAAAAACATAACTTTATTTTTTGAATATGCAAAAACTCTCCAATTCTCTGCATACTTTCCATTTAAAATTTACATTATCTCAATTTTCCGGCTCGGATGGCTATTTTCATCTTTAAATGAAAACGTATAAAATTTTCGCCAGTTTTAAACTCATTTACATCTTGCGTGCTGGTAAATTTGTGTTGATTTTTGCTACGAAGATCTAAGAAAAACACAGGAGTAAGTTTCTTTTGTTTTTCCTTAGGAGTTTTCAACTTTTTTGTAAGATAATAAAGTTGGCTGAAAAATATTGATGAATGATTTTAAAGCATTTTTGTATTTTTATTTAAATTAAATTTAATGAATAGTCAATGACAAAAAGAAATCCCGCAAATAGGTAAAAGTCAAATATTTAAAATAATGAGGTTTTTAAAATATATTTTTTAAATTAACTTTACAAAAGTAATGTAAAAGTTAGACCGGCAGTCATTTTTTAAGAAGATTGTTTTTTACATAATTTAAAGTACAACCATCAGTGATTTAAACAAAAATCCTCATTTTGAAGACGCATCTAAGGGATCAGTTTACGTCTGGTAGCCTCGTTGAACACCTATTTTATAATTAGACTATCATAAAATAATTTTAACTAAAAGCCCCTAAATATATCATGTAAAGAATGTTTAGTTGCAACCATTGCTGAGTAAGTTTTAACTTTTATTTTTTAACTGTTTTATAAAACGTATATAAAAATAATTATTTTAATTGAAAGACTTTATTATTAATTTATTTCTTTTTAAAGCCATATTTTAATTTTTAATATATCATTGCAAGATGACTCTTTATAATATAAAAAAGTGTAATTTTCTTAAAACATTTATTAGAAATTTTTATTCTGGGGAAAATCTAATTCCATTTTGTTTAAAATAATGAGAATTTTCACAAATGTATAATGAGAAAATTAAATAAAATACTTATCAAAAAATGAGACATACCAAAATATCGCCAATAAAAATATCAAAACGTACTAACTAATAAATAAAAAATATGGTAAGAGAGATACAGTAAGAAACAAGTTGGTAATTTGTTTATAAGAGCCCAAGCAGCAAGCTGACGTCATTATGACGTCATTTTTAAGTCATTTTTGGTCATAAGACGTCATCAGACCAAAATTATCACGTCATTTTAATGACATGTTATTGACGTCGTTAAAGTGACGTCTTTTGACATCATTTTTTCGTCATACTAGCTCATAAAAATCTAATGACATCATGTTTAGAAAACCCGTCAGAAAAAAATTTGTGACATTATATGATTTATGTCAAAATCCAACCGAAATATCATATGACAGACAAATAAGACTAATAATTTTTGTAAAATTAAAATAGACCGATAGATGGCGTAATGGACAATAAACTACTACGTTTATTCAACATCTTCGCTTTTTATTGCCTACACCGTACCGATGAGACCAAAATAGTTAAACACCGGTCTGCGGTTGACTAGCTTTGAAAGAAATATCTTCAGCTAGTCTAAAAATTTGCATCTCCAGGTTGGACATTGTCCCGAGAGATGTGACCTTGTAGTGCAAGGAAATTGCAAGCAGTGAGAAGTTTTTTCCTATTTCAATTTTCAAATAAAATATCGTATCAATTTAGCTTTAATAAAAAGTATATGCGTTAATTTTCCGTCATCTTAAAGACGTCATTATGACGTCATTAACGGGACGTCTTTTGTCTGTGACTTAGGGAGGTCAATTTAACATTATTTTGTCGTCATCTTATGACGTCTTTGCTGACCAAATGTGACCGAAAATGACTAAAAATAGACGTCAATAAGACGTCAGCTTGCTGCTTGGGAAGGGATGTCGATTTTTATCCGTAGTATTTTATACAGTTTTACAGCATGTTTATCAAAAAATTTAACAGCGAATTCAACATCTTAAAACAGGTTTAAATATACAGTGCATTTCAAAATTCACTGCAAATATTATAAATGCGTATATTTGGAGTAAAATTAAGATTTTGTGCCCATAAACTTACGTTATAACATGCACCCCCTCCCCTCCGAGCTACAGCTATCGTAAATTTGGTTAATTTTTTTATTATTTTTAACTGTTGGTGTCTACATCTTTAGCTCTAAATCCTGTCGAGGCAGAGTATTTAATTCTTATTCTAAAAAAGTTTTTGAAGTAATTTAATTTTAGCAGATAAAAAGGGAGGAAGAAGGGAAATACTAATGATAAACAAAATTTTATGTGTATGTTTTTTTTTAATACAAATATTTGGTTTCTTCTATTATTGTGTTACAACAAGCTGTTTTTAAAAAATCTCCCTTGAGAAAAAAGGAACAATTGCGTACAGCTAAATATCAAACAAAAGCTACAATTTTTCATTGATGTCATTTTTTTAATCCAAATATTTGGTTTCTTCTATTATTGTGTTACAACAAGCTGTTTTTAAAAAATCTCCCTTGAAAAAAAAAGGAAACAATTGCGTACAGCTAAATATTAAACAAAAGCTACAATTTTTCATTGATGTCATTTTTTTAAATCCAAATATTTGGTTTTTTCTTTTATTGTGTTACAAGTTGTTTTTAAAAATCTCCCTTGAAAAGAAAAGGAAACAATTGCGTACAGCTAAATATTAAACAAAAGCTACAATTTTTCATTGATGTCATTTTTTTTTAATCCAAATATTTTGTTTCTTCTATTATTGTGTTACAACAAGCTGTTTTTAAAAAATCTCCCTTGAAAAAAAAAAGGAAACAATTGCGTACAGCTAAATATTAAACAAAAGCTACAATTTTTCATTGATGTCATTTTTTTAATCCAAATATTTGGTTTCTTCTATTATTGTGTTACAACAAGCTGTTTTTAAAAAATCTCCCTTGAAAAAAAAAGGAAACAATTGCGTACAGCTAAATATTAAACAAAAGCTACAATTTTTCATTGATGTCATTTTTTTAATCCAAATATTTGGTTTCTTCTATTATTGTGTTACAACAAGCTGTTTTTAAAAAAATCTCCCTTGAAAAAAAGGGAACAATTGCGTACAGCTATATATCAAACAAAAGCTACAAAGTGTTTCTCATTGATGTCATTACGATTTTTTTTTGTTAGGGGAGGGGGAACAACTTACGATGGCTGTAGCTCGAAGGTGTACATTTTAGAGCATAGTTTTATAAGAAAAAATTTTTTTGGCTTAAAAATGACTTTCTAAAATATTTGTAGTAAATTTTAAAACACTCTATACACCTTGTACAGGGTGTTATGGTTATAAGGTATAGGCTAAACGGTAAGAGATACAAAAACTTAGATACGTGTCCTGTTCCCTTTTTTGTTTAATTTAATGGTGCAATCAGATCCCCGCTAACTTGATTGGTTTGAAAGATACAAGGCGATTCTCAAAATTTATCGATTTTTTAAATGTCTTATTACTCATACGTTTATGGAGATAGAAACAAACTTTAAATACAAAAGTGTTTTTACTTTTAACCTTTAAAATCCAGTGAATTAATGTTTATTTATTTTTTACTGGATATGTATATTAAAAACAAAACTTGACAAGAATACTAATACATTTATTAAACAAAACAAAATTAACGGCTAAAAATAGAATAAATCATTTCTAATAGCAACTTAACAATTATCTCATATACTTTTCAAACAATTCACCCTAATGCTTAATCAGAAAATATGCTTAAATACCTCCCATTCAGTTCGATGCATTTTTGGACTTATCCAGTTTGATTAATACTCCGTTTTCATAATACTCAGTGTATAAACTCTTCCGTCTCAAAAACCTCTTAAAAAATTAAGATTCTGTAAAACCCCGTAGAGAGATTTACTTTTTGTAAATAGTTATTCAATTACCTTATACTTATTTAGAATTAGGCTCTTCTGCACCTTGTCATTTCTGAAACTTTCCCTAAAGCTTTCCTGAAAATCAGCTGTCCTGCACTTCTATCGATTTTTCAGCAGTGATAACATGGAGGCCGCGTTAGACATAACCAAATAAAATGTTTGGTAGAGTGTTTTGTAAATATGTTGTTTAGAAAAGTAGTTTATATTCTTTATGAACTAAAAACGGGAGTTTTCTTAAATGGTAGAGTTCTTTTAAATTTTTTAAGTGTCGACAATTAAATAACAGTTTAAATTAAGGTGAGATAAAATAATTTATTTTACAACTTTTAATATATTTAGCCTTAAATTATTACTGGACCTATTTTCCATTACACAATGTTTTAAAAATTATCTACAGTTGCGAAGCGACGGTAATATTTTTCTTGAAAAAGTCGTATACGAGAAAAAATGCCGGTGATTAATTCAAATTCATCCTAAATTTAAGTAAGGGGAAATTAAAAGTAATAACATCTGGATTAAAAACAAACAGAAACGGAAACTTTAACAAGAAAATATTCTATGCAATAAGATTTGTTGGATATATGAAAAAGTCAAGTTTTCTGTAAACAAAAAATGTTATTTTAATTGTTTTATTAAAAATCTCCAAATGTCGGTATTTTGACAGAAATAGTTACTCTTGTTAATATAGTGCAAGTTACCAAAAAGGATAAATATTTTTGGAGATATTTTTAGCTTCCATGGTAACCAAACAAAATCATTAAATGTCTCTACTTGTGCTAAAATAGTATTGTGATTTTTTTTTCTAAAAACAATTGATTGTAAGAAAAAATAAGAGTATAAAAACAAAAGTTTCTAGCCTTAATAAAAATGTAGCAAAATAGAGGTCTCCGTGTAGCTTAATAAATTTTTAAGCTTTAAGAAAATACCACCTTAATTATATCTAACTTTATTAGTTTCGGAAATATGGCCATCCAAATCCGGTTTTCTGGTTATTATTAAAGTACTTCCGTTTTTTAGTTAAGTAAAGGTTCCCTCAACTCAGGAGACATTTCCGTAGAAAAAAACAAAAATTAATTAATTAAATTTTTTTATTATTATTATTATTTTTTTCTACGGAAATGTCTCCTGAGCTAAGGGATGACAGATTCTTTTAAAACAAAAATATAAAACAATTTAAAAACAGATAGAAGCCGCAATGCGTCTTTAAAATCATAATTTTTCCAATATTTGACGTAAAAATTTATTAAACCACCTACTATGATATATTATTTTAATCAGAAAAACAAGCAATTTAATTACCTAATCATTTATAGGGTGTCCCTAATAAAAAAAAAAACATGTTTGGGTCATATGTCAAAAATGACAGCTCAAAAATTTTTGGCTACGCCACTGGATTCTACGGAAAAAAGTGTCTGTATAATGTGCAATTAGTTTTCCGTATCTGTAATAACAACAAAGCTACAGGACCTTTTCAAAAAGTGAAAATCGAGAATCACCCTGTATTCTGAAACGCTTCGCGATAGCGATGATCTGTTTTTACCATAAATGTTTTCTCCAAAAAAGAGCTCGAGGATGGGGTATCGGATTTTTAATATCTCTTATGGTTTCCAAGTTTTCCATAAGGGACAACCAAAATGGGACACCCTGTACAATACATTCTATATAAAACCAGCCATCCCGTAAAATTTCGTTATTTGTACACCAAAAGAAAGTCTTGCAACATTCGTTGATTTTTATTTCTAGAACCAAAGCACAGTGAAGAAAAGCTTAGCCACCCCCTCACAATTTTTTTAGTTTTTTAAATGAAATTAATTTAAAACGCAGACTCATGTTTAAATAAATTTTTCTTTATATCATTTATATACACTCTGTATAATTTTATAGCTTCAAAGTAAATGATTATATTTTTTTTAACCAACCGCCAGCTGCTCTCTGCCTGTATCTACGCCTATAATTTGACGCTTCTCATGGGCGCCGGAAAGAGGGTGCAAGGGTGCACTTGCACCACCCTGAATTTGACAGAATATGTGTGAAAAAGTACGTTGTGTGAGGAGTGTAACGACCATTTTTTTCTTTTCATTGTTTTTCATCAATATGAAAAGGTAAAAATCTTACATAAATAATGTAAATATACAAATCTATAAAAAAGTACGTTTTGTTAGGTGTGTCTTTTTTATACCATTTAATTTTTATTTATTTATTTTTTTTTTTTTGTTCATAAAACAACGGATTAGGTGAACATGTCAGATATATTATAAGGTAGAGTCCCTTACATAAAGCCTCCTTTTTGCTTCTCCTCTAAATGTTTAGCACTCCTGAAAGTCATCTTGCGAGCGCACATGGAATTACTGAATACTTTTATTAGTGTATAAAAATCTTTATACAGCGTGTTCCTTAAATAGATACAGAGTGGTAAAATTTCAAGAAAAATGTTTCTTTTTTAATATCCTCATCATCCTTTACCCAATTTTGGCTAAATTTAGCAATATTATCACTTATTTAATTACATTTATTAAGTCCAGTGGCGTCTCGAGAGGCCAAGCTGAAGGAATATTTCTTACAATAAAACTTTTACGCCTACTGGACTGTGTAAATGTGTGTAAAATGTTTGATGCCCTTCTTTAGATTAAGCAAATAAAATACTGCTTTAATGTCTCCCTAGACTTTTTGTTTCGTATCTTGTTTAGTTTAAGACAAAAAATCACCTAATTGCATATTTTTAGACCATAAAAAAAGCATTGTGCGGGATCTTTTTCTTTTAAAATTGGGGTTTACAATTTTTAATTAGTAATTTTCTAACAAAAATAATAAATACTTATTTAAACAAAGTTAATATTCAGTATAACAGTTTTTAATAAAATAAGTGTTTTTGAAATTTTTGGCTTTTTATTTTAAATTTTAACACCCTGTATCTCAAAGTTATGACATGTAGGGCATATGTCTATATAAAGTTTTTTTATGAGTTCAGGAGTCACCCCTTAAATATTACCATGAATTTAAAGAACACTTTGTATTAGAAATAAACTTTAATAAATAAAACCTACTTATTACCAATTAATAATATTAACAGTAACCTTTCTTCTTTTCTGCAACATTCCTGCTGCGTGGGTTTTGAAGGTTTTACTTTACCGCGTGCTCGTTTTTGCATAAATAAATAAAAAATAAACCAAATATTTAAATAATTTGCCCAATTAGGTACCCAAATAACCTTATAAGTATAATACATTAAATAAGTTGTCTTAAATATTTCATAAGTAAACAGGTATAAATATTTTTGTAGATAATAAAGCTGTGTTCTTATAGTAGGAGAGCTAGTGAACCCTTCAAGTAATGTCGGGCCTGTAAATTATTTCATTTATAGTAAGGGTTAAAAAAATTGACATGGCGTTTTCGATGAGCACAAGTACCTGCCGGGAAAACTGAAATGTGTGGCTGATTTGGATGACCATATTTTCAAAACTAATAAAGCTTTATTTAAGATTTTAATGGGTATATAATAAACAGGGTGCCTTATTACAAAAAAAAAACTTTGTTTTCTACCCTGTGTATTATTACCATTATCACTGTTAAAAGATCTTTAAAAAGCTTTGAGAAAAGACCACATTAGGTACATCTAACTTTATTAGTTTTGGAAATATGGCCATCCAAATCAGCCACACTTTTCAGTTCGCCTGGCAGGTACTTGTACTCATCAAAAACTCCTGTCAGCTTCATTTTTTTATTTTGCTTGCCAGGTGATGATTGTCGTACTTAGCATGCCGAACGTTACTCGAAGGGTTCACTAGCTTTGAGACTATTAAATGATTACTATCAAATACACTTCTAAGCAAAGTTCTGTTAATCCAAAAGATAAATTATATTTTTTTTATTAGAAAAAAAAGAAAACAAAACATGTATATACTCTTTCTTAAAATAAAAGATAATGACACTAAAAATATGTTTTACCATTTTTCAATTATTTCATCTTAAAAATCCTTAAACTTTATATAAAATACCGGCTTTTAAAAAAGATGCTGACACTGGCTATGCATTCTTTGATGAATTAAAAAAACGTTTAGATAATGTCTTAAGTCCTAATTTTTGTTCTCATTTGGGTATCACTAGTTAACAAGTTATTTACATTTTATTTACATTTTTAAAGATGAATAACATCCAAACGGTTGGAGCTCAAGTAAAAGAAAAATAAATACATTTTTAAAGGCTTTACTTGGGTTTTTTAGAAAACTTAGTAAAATAGAATAACGATTACAACCTAAAAACTATGACACAAAAATATTTTTAGTGTAGGTAAAGAGCCCCATAGAGGCACACAATAATTATGAATTATTACTAAATCCATGAAGTGCAATCGACTTTATGTATTCTCCAAATATGATTCATGTTAGTTTTTTCTTAAGCAAAACAATTCAAAAAAACAAGCATTAAAAATTAAACTTTGAGGGGCTGAAACTCAAAAACCAATTTAAAATAAAATACAGGGGTCTCTTAAAGGTGCAAAAAAGCAACCACAAATTTTTGAGGCTAAAATATTACAATTTAACCCAACTTACCTTAGTAAATAAAATTCAATGATTTCAGAGATACATACAAAAATGTATTTTGGTTTAAGTTTTTTTTATATATAAATTATTTTGGAAATAATATGCGTATTATCACAATATTCAGCTAAACGGTGTTCTAAAAGCTTAAAAATAAGAATGAGGTATAAATGTTATTGATAACTCTAGAGTGCACCACCTGCGGTCTCTTGCACAAATTAATAACGAAATAACTTTTTGAGCAATGCTGTATGTAACTTCTGTCTTATTCCTTATTCCTTACCATATTTTACCTAAAAAAGGTATACTTGGTATGAGTTGATTTAGGCAGCCGTGTTTGAGATATCTGGATTTTATCACCTAGATTGTAATCTTTGAGAGTCTGAATCTTTGGGTAATTTTATAAAGAAATTTTTATAAACTTATGACCTAAATGGCTTACCTTTGAGATACACAGTTATATTAAAGCCTATATTATATTTTAATCTTAACCAGCCTGCATATCAAAAGTTAAGCTATTTAGGACATAGGTTTATTTGCACTTTCGCTCTTAAAAACACTCAAATATTCACACTTGTTAGGATTAGCATCTTATTTTCAAACACCCTGGGAAGCTTTGACATGGCATTCGGAAAATATTTTTTTAACCGGATATTTCAAAATCGGCTGCTTATATCAACCTTTACTAAATATACCCTTGGTATGTAAACTATGGCGAAAAATATGTTTTTTTATCTAAAAACCACCAACAGATTGGCCCAAAAATGTAATTTCTCTTTTATTTGTGCACAATACCGCAGGTCGCGCCCTCTTCTGTTTACAATAAACTTTATAAAAAAATGTAATGCACACCTAGCAAAACCTCCCTAGACGAGTATTGAGACAACACACCAATTATTAACAAGCCTATTTAGAAAAAAACTAAACCAGAATAAATTTTTAGCACCCTGTACCACCGAAATCATCCATTTTTGAACCAAAGTATGTTGGGTTAAATCGGCATGTTTTAGTCATAGGAATCTGTGGTAGCTTTTTTTCCGCACCTTTTGGAGACATCCTGTATATGAAACTAAATATTATTTTAATATGCAAAATCACCGCCTTAAGTTTCGAAATTAATAATTAAATCACCCTGTATAAGTTTACTTTTTTATAAAAATTTTAAAACAAATTCTCATAATTTTGTTCAGTGTCATTACTTTTTTGTCGCGGTATATTATAATTATAGTAGATAACTTTTATTCTCTCACAATTTTTGCACAAAAAGATATTGCTAAGAGCAACCAATTCTGATATATTTTGGATTAAACGTTTTATTTCACATAATAAAAAAATCCTTTTCATTTCTTTACGCTTTATTTAGACCACCCGGGTTACTCTAAAAGTCTGTACAAATTCGTATTCTCAGTTTTTTTACGCCAAAATATAACGATTTAACCCAATTTCCATGTGTTAAAAAGTTGATAGGAGTCCAAGTAAAAAAAATACATGGAAAAATTGACACCCTGTTTCTTACAAACCAGCAGCCTTTCGACTAAGGTAAATTTCATTAAATCGTTGTATTTTAACCCGAAGAATTTGTGGTAGCATTTTGAACAGATCTTTTGAACACTACCCGGTGGCCTAGATAAAGCGTGAAGAAATGGATTGGAAAACTTTTGTATGGAATAAAATGTTTAATCTGAAATATCTCAAAAACGGTTGCTCGTAGCGATATTTATCAAGGATACGTTTTTTTGCAAAAATACGGAAGAATAAAAATTCTTAACCAAAATTAAAATATACCTGGGTAAGAAAAGACTTATGACACTCTAAACCTAATTAAAGAACAGTAGGTGGCTCCCTCTACATTTTACGATAAAGTAAATAGCATATTTTGATTTTTCGCTTTAAATAACCTTTTAATGCTAAATTTTGTGCAAACATTTCTCATTAGAAGTAAAGTATTTAAAAATAACTAAAATAAAATAAAAAATTTGACACCCTGTATCTTGGAAACGAACTTTTCGACAAAGGTAAATTAAGTTAGAACGTCATATCTTGGTCTAAAAAATGTATGGTAGCATTTTGTATAGATTGTAGATTAGAGAGACCCTGTATAAAAACAAACTATCAGCTATAAAATTACCAGTCTTAAATAAAAATTTTATTTACATTAAAATCACGGTTTTATTCATTCAAGTTCTTTAATAAACGTAACATAATCTACAATTTTACATAATTTATTAAACGTAAATTAGCAATTCTAATTGCGAATAAACAAATATCTCCGTCTATGTGTACAGATTTTAATCCTATTGATTATTTCCGAGAAAAATACTTTTGTTTCTAGTCACCGTCTATTTCTATGGTAGTTAATACAAGAAAATGTCAAGTGAATTAAAATTATTTATTTGTAAGTTATTAGGTAAATTACGGTATACGGAGATTAATTTAAAATTTTTCGTATATAAACAATTTAAAAGAAAAATACCTGACTTCAGAAAAATAAATTAAACTCACAAAAAAAATAAAAATAATAAATAGAAAAAAACATATAAAATAAAGTCGGGTAATAACATATGGTATAAAAGTATAAACAGCTTTTGCCTATTTAGTCTAGTATTTTAACGCACATGTTATTACCCGACTTGCCGTGATGTCATTAATGCAAAAATAATATAAAAACGTAGAAAAACAGGGTTTTAAAAGGTGAAAATCAAATATTGTGTGACACTTTAGCTTTAAATTAAGAATTGTGTGCAAAAAGAAGGGGGAACATAGTAAAATTAGCTTAGTTTAAACTTAAACTTTGATGATGAATATCATGAGAACGAAACGGAAATCGGAGTTGCCGCAGGTTTCTAGAAAATTACCATTTTTTTTCTAATAAAGCAAATTAAAAAAAAAGATTTTACAACCAGAACTAACAATGACCCCCCCCAACGTGACAGTTTTGCATAACCGCCTGTAGCGGTTTAAACCAATCAAATTGCAAGTTCCAAAACTACCACTACCTCTTTCAGGGGCGCATTCGAATTCGACAACCTTGGGGTAAAATCGAGGGTAAAATTTACCCATCGTCGCCAAAGGAATTAGTTCCTTATGTTCAGTTTTAATAAAGTCTTGCCTACGCCTTACCGGGTGTCGATTCTAAATGCGCCTTATCGGCAAAAAAGGTAAATTTTACCCCAAGGTTGTCGATTTTGAATGCGCCCGACCTTAGCACATGTATACCTCCTAGAGGCAGCTTTGCCGCCGAACAACGTACGGCAGAGAGAAAACAGCTGTAGTACCTTTTTCTCTCGCAATTCTGAATTGTTTTTTCATGGGACCACCGAGAAAGTGCACTTTTTAAAATAAAAGGAAGTAATTGCGTAACATACACATCAAAAAGTATATAACGGCGAATTGAGAAATTCCTCCTAAGAAATTTTACACTTGTTATTCGGGTTGAAAATGTGCAACCCCATTTTTATAAATTCCGGGAAGAAGAAAATGTATCATGGAGCTCATTACAGATTATAAGGAGGTTGACCCAGACGCTTGACTTCCATATTTTCCATATATCTGGATGATCTTGCAGCAGAATAAGTAATGGCATTATTCACTACATTTTGAAAGTTCTTAATTAACTAGTGTACATCCTTCCTCGTGTTTTTCACAAAAAATAAGACTAAATCGATCCAATATTTTTTTTTAATTCTGCAATGCTTTCGAGGTAAATGTCTCTTTTATCAGTAAAAACTACAAATTTAGACAGTTGCTTTTAAAAATGGTATTGTTTGGGTAAAAAATCCCTAATCAAAAGTTTATTGCATTCATTGAAGAAGTCAGTAACCATGGTTACTTACAAGAAGCTTTTTTCGTATATAATATCATAAGAGAAAATTTTGCTGGCAATCTCATGAATGACATTTACAACAAAATCACGAGCCATTAGGCGAGGAACAATCTTAAATAAAACAAGAAAAATATTTTGCCTAGTTTTTTTCCCGAAGAATACAAGGGCCACTATTTATATTTTGAGCCTAATAAAGGAAAAAACATCGAGGTGTTATTAAAAATGGTTTTATTGTTTTTCAAAACATCCTTTTTAAAATCTATACACTTTTTCATGCTTTCGAACCACTTATCAAAGCAGTTTTTCCATTCCAATTGAGACACTCCCAAAACGTGGTTTTTAAATTCATTAACAATTTCTCCTGCCTATGTAAATCGTTGTGCACGCAACTTATTCTTGATGGTCGGGAACAAAAGAAGTCATTTGGCGCCAGGACTGTGTGGCGGATGACCTATTGATTCAATTTTTTTAGCGGTCCAATAGTCGGTTGTGACACGTAAGTTTTGACAGCTGGCCTTGTCTTGATAAAGAATAATTCGACGGCTTGCAGTTTGTTTTCCTTGTTACACCAAAGACTTTCAGCAAACAAATGGTGGTGTACCAGTTAGAATTAACCGTTCTTTGTGTTTTTAACGGTGACCACATGACCGGTTTAAAAAAACAGTCGACCATCTTTTCGAATTGCTTTGAGCGCGAACAACTTTTATTGGATTAAAGAGAACACTTATAATGATACTGTGAAGCCCTCTGTCATCTGCGGTTCGCAAAGCTGGGTGTGGAGGAAACCAAAGCGGCAAGATTTACCAAGGAACCAATTTTAAGCTTATGGAGACTAATTAAATAGACCGGCTTGGATAGCGTGCTTTAACATACTGGGTTAGTAGAAAGTACCGCAACTTTTAAATATCTTTAAAACCGCTAAAACTACATTTACTAAATTTGATATCTGAAGGGTTTTGGATATGTGGAATTAAATAGGATATTGGCACTGTTGCCAGATCTCCCAGTTTTGTGCTACACGTATCTTTTTTAGTTTTTTTAGATTGAATGCCCCTTTTAATTTTATTGCTTTAAATTGGACGGATCAAATTTAGTGTTTAAATTTTTAAAATTTTGTGTTAATTAGTTGTTAAGACATGATACACTACACTTTTAGCCAAAAGGAATTTAGGGCCTAAATATCTTTAAAACCGCCAAAGCTACAATGTTTACAAAATTTGGTATTCGGGGTTTTTGGTATGCCTAATTGAAGAATGATATTAGCATTGTTGCCATATTTTAATAAAACTGCGGTGTTATCATGTCTTAATACCTAGTAAAGTTTAAGTTTTAAAAAATTTGAAATCTTACTAAATTTGGCACAATTCTTTTATTGCAATTAAAACAAAAGGGGCATTTCATTTAAAATACCAAAAATGTTACATGTAGCGCATAACTGAAAAATTTGGCAACAATGACTGTATCAATGTTGAATTCTACATGCCCAGAAACCCTTAAATGCCAAAATTTGTAAACGCAACTCTAAGGTACTATATAAAAGATATTTAAGCGCATCTGAACTTTTACCTGAAATGTGGTGTTGTCATATCTTAGCAGCTAGTAAAATTAGAATTTTGAAAATTTGGAAAATTATTAAATTTAGCCTGCTCAATTTCTTACAATAAAAATAAATGGGATATTCTATTTAAAAACGAAAAAGATACGTGTAGCACAAAACAGGGAAATCTGGCAACGATGCCGATATCACTAATAAATTCTTCATGCCCGATACCTTCCAGATTCTCAATTTGGTAAATGAACCTTTGGCAGGTTTTAAAGATATTTAAGAGTTGCAGTACTTCAGCCTACTAACCTAGTATGGAGGGAGGAAACAAAATAACCCTAAGCAGCTTGTAGTGATAAAACATGTACAATTTACCTCTAAGCTAATCTAATCTAGTCTAAAATTAGTAAACCTAAATACCTATTGCTTACTAAATTAATTATCATAAAATCGGAAGCAATACGACACTTTCAGTCTATTTCCGTTGATGAACTATAGTGTCCTGATATTTATGCATGTTGAATTGCGAAAAATGCAATAGCCTATTTCATTCATGATTTAGTCCATGCGTAAATATATTTTTTTGAATTTTACAGCTATGTTATCAAAGTAAAACTAGCTTAAGTCACAGGACTGCATTTAATACAAAATGAATAGTTTATAATGTATATCTATTTTAGCTTATTACCTTTAAAATGCTTTAAAATATTTAACCTTATCAATTCTTGCAACATTTTTAGAAATAGGAAAAACAAAGGTGTGATCTATTTTGATTTTTAACATTTACCCAGTGCTTTTGAACTTACAGTTCAAACGAAAGGAACCGACAAAATAACAATAAAATTACTTCTAACAAAACAAGTGTATAAAAGAATGTTGAGACGCCAAGGGAAAACAAGCTTTATGATGTTTTTTCTATATCGTCATTATTTATTGGGTTATTAGAAAATAATAACATATTTATCGTGAATCTAACAGTATTTTAATTTACCATCAAATACAGGGTGATTAAATTTAGGTTGGCACTGATGCTAACTCCTTTATTATTGAAGATACTAAGTTAATTAAATTGGTAAAGATGTAGTATTTTTCGCTGATTAACGAACTGCCGACATAAAACCAATTGAACAACGGGTTTTTGATTTTTGCGCAAATTATATATATTTTTTTAAGAGAACAACCTGTATATTATATTGCCATTTTAAAGATCTATCAAAGATCTTTGAAAAAAGTCAATATGTGATATATCCAATTTTGACTAATTTCTGTAATATTGTGTTTCTCTGGAATTTAATAGTAAACTTGCACTTTTTAAATAAAACACCCTGTATATTGCATCACCATAGTAGGTATTGGGATACCCTGGCCGGCCTCCACTCCTTCGACTTTGGCTCCTCCTCCTTTGACCCCGTCCCACCCTAGGCCCCTCCCACTTGGCTCCCTGCCTAAGCAATGGGATTAGGGTAATAGAATTCGGCCAATAGAATCAAAGCTGCCGTTGACCAATAGGGCTTAACCAAAAATCATTCGACCAATTACGCCGTATGACATAGCCTTAAACTTATGTTATCACTCCTACGCATACGCGGAAAATGACGTCAACATAACCTAGAAATTTAGGGCGTTGTTATGATTGATACGCTTGACATAAGCTAAAATGTATACGGATAAGCTCCACGCCTAAGGGTTCGCTCCTCAGGCCCGACGCTTAGGGCTCCAGGCCCCACGATAAAGCCCTGTGCCTAAGCCTGGAGGTCCCCACGAGCGCTGTGAAGTTAGTTTCGTTGCGTTATAGAGATAGTTTAAAGAGCTTTAAGAAAATACCTTTGATATGTCTATTTCTTATAGTTTTGAAAATATGGCCATCCGAAACTAAAAATTACGTTAAATTGCCATTATGTTCACAGCTTTAAGCTATAAGTACTGAGTTTAGTGTGGTAGATAAAATGGACAGTATAACCACTATTTTTTTAGATTTAGATGACCATATTTCTAATACTATAAGAGATAGACATAACAAAAGTGATGTTTTTTTAAAGCTCTTTAAATAATCCATTTACTGGTGATGTAATATACATTGTGATTTTCTAAATTCCTGAGGATAGCCATATTTCAGAATCTAGTAATAATTGGATATATCATATGTTGACTTTATTTCAAGCTCTTTGATAAATCTTTTAAACGGTGCTATAATATACAGGTGTTTAGTTTAGAAAAAGCAAATTTTTTTGCAATAAATCAAAAACCCAATGTTCAATTCTTTTTTTATTGGCTGCACGTTAATCAGCGAAAAAATACTACAACTTGGTATCTCCCATAACAAAGAAGTTAGCAATAGTGCTGACTTAAGTTTAATCACCCTGTATGGAGTGTTTAATAATAAACACCATAAGGTTATTGGCTTATATTCAATGCACAGGTGGGATGTTCATAAAGTTTCTATAAATAAACCTTTCAAACATGTCAATTTTCGTTGGCTAATACTCGCTGAAAATTTAATGTATGCAATTACCCGAAATTTTCCAGCAGATGCAGGAATTTTAGGTAAGTGATGTACAGAGCATTTCTGAATAGGGCGCTAAGCCTCAAGAGTATATTTTTTTGATAAATATAGAAAAAAAGTTCATATAATATGTCCTTAATATCTTAACTTAAGATACAGGGTGGTAAAATTTGAAAATATAATTATTTGATCTTTTATACCACTTTAAATATTTTAATTAAATTTGGTACATAGACACTATGCTATAGAAGGCATTTTTTAATCTACAACATTTTTTTAAATTTCTATCAGTGGAGTGGAATTTAAACCAAATATATTTAAAGAAAAATAGAGTACGCCACTGCTATTTTTGTAAAAAAGAAATTTTACTACCTTTATCAAAAATAGACTTTTCCTCCCCGTATGAAGGTACACTTTTTCTCTCGGGTAGAAAAGTGTACTTTTTCTGCCTTTACCAGCACGTGCAATTCTATTTTTCTGTTCGTTTTTGTGCCGCAAAAAAATTAGGGTTTAAACTTAGTTTTTTGTACTGTTAATTTTACTTGCAATATATATATATATTATTCTGTCAAAATATTTATTGATACCAGCCTTGCGGTTTCCAAAATATTTTGATGGATATTTTGGTCGTCTTTAGAGTCCATTTTGCTTTAAAATGATGATTTTTCTTCGACCGAATAAAACTCATTACTTTTGTCAAATTTATTATAAAAACAACGCTTAGTGCCTTGACAACGATAGCTCCTATGACATTTGACGAAATGTCATATTTTGACTGGTGTTTATTTCAAGACATGCGACCTGCGAATTAAATAAGAATACTTTTTCGATACAGCAGCTAAATAATGATGTATTTTCTAAATATGTCACAAAAGGTAGTAGAAAAAATAACATACATTCCTCCTGGTGTAAAGTGCCTTTTCCTCCCTTTGGATGATTGCATCAAACCTTCTCCAGGATGAAAAAACAACTATTTTGTATTTAATTTGGAGCAAATTTGAGTTCTTGATTTTCTTCCGTACGAAGTGTGGTTTTCGCATAAAAAAATATAAAGCATTTTTTGTCTGTTTATTTGTCTATAACGGTAGTAAATAATGAATATACATTTTTATTGTTTTGAAAACCCCTTTTTGTAAAAGGTGTTTTAAAAAAGCCCGATCCAAATTAAAAGTGGTTACTTGTTAATAAACTAATAAATATCAATATAAAAGTAACATTTGCCATTTTACTAAAAAACGTAATTCATTTATTTTATTCTAGTTGGCGATTTTCCAAAAACGGAGACGCGCGCCGGCCGGCCGTGGCGAAAAATCGGCGAAAATAGGCGAAAACTCGCGAAAAGTGGGCTATGACACAGAGAGAAGTAATTTTGGAAGGTGGGTTACCGTGGGGATTTCGCATGCATGGCGGCGACGATTCGAAAACACCGTTGAAAGTTTCGAGGGTAAGTCAAAATTTCTGTTAATTTTTGTGTGTGATTTTAAGGAAAATCAAGGTAAGTAAAGGGTGTGATTGTTTATTTTTAACATGTGTTGTATATAATAATGTCCTTCTGTAAAATCCCAATCTAGTTATCTGTTTTGCATAAAAATCTTTCCCGCCAAACCAAAGATATTTATATGGATAATGTCTACTTATGTAACCCCTTACTGCATCACATAAAAAATAAAGAGAACCCTTAGTCGCGTTACACATGAGACGTAGAACGCACCCTTCGTTCTGCGACTGACAATAGGTTTGCATTGAAAGTAATGTAACCTTTCACATGAAGGCGCGTACGCGATTCAATTTATTAAAATAAATATATTTTTCTTTTTAACCGACTTCAAAAAAAAGGAGGTTCTCATTAACTGACTTTAAAACAGGTTCTTAATTTGTCTGTATGTCTTCTTTTGTGTATGTTAAGCCGCGTCCAGACTTGCAACAATACGACGTGCCGCGCCACGCCGCATACCCCGCCTCATAGCGCAGACATGGATGTGGACGGAATTCACATCGTTTCAAGGGCTTGGCGAATAATTCGCCGGTTATTTAAAGCTTGTCGTTTTTTCTGGGGTCAAAGGAGCGCGCAAACAGGTTGGTTAGTTCGAAAGAATGTTTGGCGAATTGCGTTTGTGAACCGATTTTAAAAATTCTTTTTATTTCAAAGAGTGCACTTTCTTTGTGGTCCCATAAAAAACCAGTCAGGATCGTAGGAAAGAAAGATACTAGGCCTATTTTTTCTCTCTGCCGTACGTTGTTCGTGCGGCAAAGCTGCCCCCAGATACAGTGCCGTATTATCCATTAGGCTGACTAGGCTACAGCCTAGGGCGCCATGAAAAATAGGCGCCAAACAGGGTAGTTTTTTGGCAAAAATAGGCGCTCCGGAAATTCTAGCCTAGGGCGCTTCAAATAGTTAATACGGCCCTGTCTAGATAGATATATGCTGAGATAATAAAGAATGAATTCTGTTAAAAAGAAGAGATTAGCGGCGCATTCAGAATCGACAACCTTGGGGTACAATTTACCCTTTTCGCCGAACTAAAAGAGGTAGTAGTAGTGTTTTTTAGTGTATGTTAACCGATTTAATAGTAATAATAATAAACTTAAAAGCAAAAATAAATATTAGTGAAAATTAAACCTACTTCAAAAAAATTAATAAAACTTCTAGAAAGTAAAAAAAAATAAAAATAATAAAAGAAGTTGGGTAATAGCATATCTGCCCAACTACTCATTGTTACTATCTAACTAAATAACCAAAAGGTTTTAATACTTTGATAGTATATGTGGTTACCTTTTTTAATTATTTTTAAATTTTAGTGAGTTTCTTAAAATTTCTTTAAAGTCTGTTCTTCTAAAATGTTTAATATTTTCTAACTTTTATTAGCATTTTACATACGACAGACCAAAAACTTTAACTGTGTTTATTTGTTCCTATTTTAAACACAAATAATTAAAAATTCATTAATATTCACTAACAAAAGGAACAATCATGCAGGTATTTAAGCGATTAAATCCGAACAAATCAACCTTTTATCACCTTAAGCTATCAAAATTAATTTAAATAATCGAATTAATCAAGCTAATAATCAAATTATTCGTCTCTTAAAGCCGAAAGTTGTGTTAACTTTTAATTTTGAGAACCGTGAAGAGTTTTGGAATGGTCTGTTCGATAAATACTTGAGTTCAATATAATAAAATACATTGGCAAGAAACAAAAGTAGGTCACTTTAGAATTGTGATTTTCTAAGCATAGAGCGGCTAACTAGGCCCCATCTATTTAGCCGCGCAAAATGTGAAATTTGAGGTTTTAAAAACAGCTCCGAATTGGTCACGAAAAGGTCATAAATGGTCACTGAGTGTGAAAAATTGGTCATACATACACCAACTTTTACAGAGTGTTTAAAATACCAAGGTCATCGAAAAATTTTTAGCACCTCAAATTAGTCATACATGGCTCAATCAAAATGGATGCAATTGGTCACAAAATGGTCAACATTGGTCAATAATTAATTTGCCAGCAAGAATATTAGTGTTCTGTAATAATAACATTCAAGGACGAGAAAATTTTGGTGAAGGACCCAAAATTAAATATTATAAATTCCAAAATAAATTTTAAAAGGTAGTAACAATAAGAGAATTGATCAAAGGTATTTAATATCAACAACATCAACAATCTACAGTTTGTGATGAGTTTTAGGTGCTAAATATTTTTATGTAGCAATTAATGAAATTAAAATAATTTCTTTAAATTCTATCTTAATTCTGACCAGTTACTGTGACCAAATGACCAATCGTTACCAATTTGTGACCAATTGTTACAGCGAACGACTTCCGAATGTTGATACTGAGGTGCTAAGTATATTTATGTAGGAATTAATGACCGTGAAATTTTTAAACTCAATATATTTATTTCAGTATCTCTAACCAAATATTATATACCTATAACCAAATTTCTAAATTATTACTAACTTTCAGAACTTTGTTTTTGAACATACATTTTTTTAATGTTGGGCCGCTTACAAAATTTTCTCGTCCTTTAATGTCTTTATTTAATACAGAACTTCTCTTATCTTACTGACCAATGTTAAACAATAATGACCATTTCGTGTCCAGTCAGAGCAGTTCTTTAAACCTAAAATTTTTCATTTTGTGCCGCTAAATAGCTGGGGCTGTCAAACTGAAAATCATTGTTTAAATAGCCGTCAAGGCATTGAATACGTGTATATCGTTGGTATTAAAGGAGTAAAATAACATCAACCAGAATCTGATTCTTTATTTAATTAAGTGTATGTCTTGTCGACTTTAAGTAGCCAGTAAGGCCAAAAATGGGAATACGCGTTATTGTGAACCAAGTTTTCTTATTTATATATTTTATTAGCATCCACCCGTACCATCGTACACAGTGCTCAAATAATGCATGTGTTGCACATCAGCTATTTTGGATACGTGTTGCCCCAGTATTTATGGCTTGTTGGTGGAGATAAGCAAATATTTTTATGTTTTTAAGGGCACAAACGCCTCTATCAAAGTCGCGAGAACTGCCAATCTATCACCAACTTTCTCTTTCTACAACGCGAATTTTAACGACTCTGGTAGCAGTTACATTTAACCGCATTCACCCTTTTATGTATTAATCATGTAAATCGGTGCAGTAGAACTCTTTAACAAAGTTGCGGAAATTTTGGCTTCGGGTTAAAATATGTACATAGATTTTTTAAATAAGTAGTGGTATACGCAAAAGTTTTATTAAAAATCTCTGTACTCTGAAACAAACTTAAATCATTAAAACACTTGATACAACATATTGTATTTAAACAGCTCCTTACTTTACTTACGTATTTTGAGGGGAAGGCGTCCATAAATTACGTGAGGCGTTTTTTCAATTTTGAACCCTCCATCCCCTATATCACGTGAGATTTTTTAAAAGTAAATAAGTGCGTTATAATACAATACAATACGCTTTAAAATAAATGGAAGTGTAAAAAGGCACCCTTTCTTAAACAAAAATTAATTTTGTTTTCGACATAATTTTAGAGAGCAGAAAAACGCCCTCGACCCAAAAAGTGGCACTGCACCACAGCACTTTTCCCTGGGCCCTGCCCCCAAATTTTGATAACTTTTTCTATTTCTAGTGAAAGAAGAATTATGTAATATTTGCACAGACGCCCACTTCCCTCTTCCTCTCCCCCCAAATGCCTGACGTTATTTATGGACACCCCTGATTACTCAAAGAATCTAAATCTTCCCAATAACTTCGGTGAAACCATAAGGGATGTTTTCTTTGTTAGCTGCTTACAGCAGCTGTAAGCACTTTCATTTTCTTGACAAATCAATGACGTCAGTCTTACAGCAGCTCACAGCGGTTGTTAGCGGCTTCGGGAGATGTCTAACCACAGTCTAACAGAATGAATAATCAAGAAGGGGGAAATATAGCCGAATTTGAGGTTAAAAGTCAAATAAAATTGACTAAATGATTACTAATAACAATAACAATAGTATGTGTAAAAATATTGGACATTTTTGTTTTAAAACTGGAGTTGCCATTTTTTAGGTTATATTATTATTATTTTTTATGTCATTTGTCATTGGCGGTAAGCTCTTTAATTTTTCGATTTACATTATAATGATCAGCTGTTAGACAAGCTTGTTAGCAGCTGTAAGACAGAAGAATTAGAAAAATATCCCTATAATAAAATTACCGCTTAAATTTTCTTTAATTTATCGAACAGACCTTCATTCATTCCTAACAAGTAGTCTGACCTTTTCTAGTGAACCTCTAGAGACCTCTTGACTTGTTAATGATTTCAATTAGATAAGGACTATTAAAAATCATTGTTATTTGGGTGTAGTCAATAAAATACTTGAGTAGGTCGAATACGGTATAATTAGGATTTTACATTTGCTACAGACTTGTTTTATTATGAATGTATTTAAGGATGTTGGTTGATTATTACTTGTTACAGGTTTAAAATGAGTAATATAGGAGTATTTTTTGAAACATTTTTTTAATAAATGTCTTTTTGCCTGTTAGAGTAAGAGCCCGTGAGCGGCAGATTATCGGCATTTTGTTAAAGCTGAATTTTATACAGGGTGTCTCGAAAAGGTCTGTATAAGAAGCTACCATAAATTCCTTGGGCCAAAATATAAGGATCTGACGCAATTTACCTTGGTCCAAAAGTTGAGCGTGTGAGAGATACAGGGTATCCAAGTTTTAATTTGATTATGGCTATTTTTAAATATTTTCATTAACATTAAACATTTTGTCACCAAATTTGGAATTTGAGAGTCTTTTAGGGTCGGAAATCAAAAACTGCCCATATTTTTCCCATAAAATGTAGAGAGAGCCACCTGCAGACCTTAGCTTTTTTAAAATACCATAACCTTTTAATGCCTCGGTATTATATGGCTCTGATAAAAAAGATCTTTTCTCCTATAATTTTTGTTCAAAAATGGTATACTTGGTAAATATCAATACCAGCAACCATTTATAAGATATTTCAGATTAAACGTTTTAAACCACACAAAATAAATCCCTTACGTTTTATCTAGGCCACCCGGATTTTCCTCAAAGCTCTATTATATTAATGCTACCACAAATTCCTTGGGCCAAAATACAACGATCTTATGCAATTTAGCTTAGTCGAAAGGTTGCTGGTTTGCAAGATACAGGGTGTCAAATTTTTCTTTTTTTTTTACTTGGACACCCTGTATCTCGCAAACGATCAACCCTTCAAAGATTTTTTTAATTAAAACCATATTATACCGAGGCACCATAAAGATATGGTATCATAAAAAGAGCAAAGGATTGCCGGTGGCTCCCTCTAAATTTTATGGAAAAAATATGGGCAGCTTTCGATTCCTAACTCTAAAAAACCCTCAGTACCAAATTTGGTGGGAAAATGTTTAATGGTAAAGAAAATATTTGAAAATAACCAGAATAAAATTAAATCTTGGACACCCTGTATTTCCCAAACGATAAACTTTTGGACAAAGGTAAATTAGGGTAGATCGTTGTATTTTGGTCCACGGAATTTGTGGTAGCTTTTTGTACAGACCTTTGAGAGACACCCTCTATATGTACGTTAGTTGGGTACCTACTAGAAGATATTTTCCCAGTCAGCAGAAAGTTTTCACAGTTTCAACCCTTTGACAGACAAACATTTTTGTGTGGCCCATGGTCAAATAAAGTTCTATATTTTTGGTGTTTAACAAGATATGACAAAAAGTATTTTGTAAGAATTTTTTGGTTTTTAAATAAACATGTTCTAAAAATATTTTTATGTAAACAATCAGAGTAATCCAAAAACAATTTTTAAAAACAAACCGCCCACCAATTTTTCTTTTTTGCACACAAGGAAAGGAATACTCTTGATGTCTTAGAAGGGTATTTATTAGATTAATTATTTTTTCTAATTTCATTAAGAGAATATAATGGTCTTACTGTCGTCACATTTCTCAAGTTATACTCGCATGATCTTACATTATATCTGAGCAACATATGTTTGTTTACACGTTGACAGTTAATAATTAAGTTATTAATGCAATTTAGTTTAGGATCAAGTTTCCGAACTAGATATTTACTCATTTTAAATTAATAACATCCTGTGTAATTGTGTGATATGAACCATGGGTGGAGTCAGAGGAGTTATTAAAATTATTACAGAGTTGGGTCGAATACTGAAAATCGGTTTTCGAAGACAAATACGAATACCTAGAAAAACAAGTATTCGAATACTGAATATTTAAATACATACAACAAAAATGTATTCCAGAATTCAGTATTCATGAATACAAGGACTGGATTTTATAATTTAAAAAAAAATTGAACCGACTTCAAAAAAATTAGTAAAAGTCACACAAAAAGATAAAAATAATAATAAAAAAATAGTAAAAAGGAAGTCAGGTAATAGAATATTGCATAAAAGTATAAAATTTTTTGTTTATTTATTTATTAACATTGAGTAATTGAGCATATATGTTATTACCCGACTTCTTTTTTATTACTTTTTTTATATATATATATTTTTTATTTTTAACTTTTTAGTGAATTTTACTTATTTTTTTGAAATGGGTTCAATTTAAAAAAAATATATTATTTTTAGCTTTATTTTTACAATTAAATCGGTAAATATTCACTAAAAAACACTACTAGTACCTCTTTTAACGGTTAGCTAAAGCTTCTATTGATTTATAAGCTTTTGACAGCAATGGAGGTTTAATTAAGGAATTTAAAAAAGATTTAACTACGTAGAACTAACCATGACCCCCACCCATACTCTGTCTTGAGTTCCTTATAATGTCTAACAAAAGCTTATAAATCGATACACAGGGGGCTACAATAAATCGATACCCACGGGGCTGCAGCTAACTGCTTGTAGATTGGCGGAATACATTACATCTGTTAAAAGCTCATAAATCGATACACGCGAGGCTGCAACAAATCAATACACACAGGCTGCAGCTATCCGCTTCTTTTAGTTCGGTGATAAGGGTTAATTTTACGCCAAGATTGTCGATTCTGAATGCGCCCTTGATTTTTCCTACGTATGGCAGAGAGAAAAAATAGGTCTAGTACCTTTCTCTCTCGCGATCCTGACTTAATTTTTTTATGAGACCACCGCGGAAGTGTAGAAGAATATAGATTTATACCCCAAGGTTGTCGATTCTGAATGCTCCCCTGGTCTTTTCTTTTTTTTAATTTATTATCGGGACATATACCTATTTATATGAGCATATGCCTATTTAGAGTCAGCTTTGCCACAAAAACTGGAGTCTGCCTTTTACCCTTTTGGTGTTCGGATACTTCAAATCCCGGTATTCGAATAATGCTATTCATATTTCGGTATTCGAATACTGGGCATACCGGTATTCGAACACTTAAAATACCTGTATTCCAACAAGGAACATTAACTGTATTCAACTTCTCAACATTCCGGTGTTTGACTTCTAAATATTGTCATTCAAAAACGGTACCTATTCTGAGGACAAAATCCCGAATACTGACCAAAAAAGTATTCTGCCGAATACCCAATACCAATCACACAAATGTATTCAGATAATATTCTTATACCAGCCCAATATATTCTGAATTAGATTCAGAATACCGATTATTCGAATATTTACCCCACTCTCTGAAATTTTATACAAATTACTTATACCTACTTTTATTATACAGCATTTATCAAAGAACTGAAAAAAACTTGGTAGCTTGTAATTCACATGCGTTATACACGTCAGCGTCGTACCATTAAAAAAATCAGGGCCATTTTTACCATTGCGTAAAAAGGAGACGGTGTAAAGCGAGACAACATTTGCTAATGTTTATAATATCGATCGTACGAGGTTAAACACAGCCCGAAAAAATAGTGTTTTTAGTTTTCCCCACATGCATTTTGAAAACATTAGCTTTTCAAAGTTGTAATTATAACTTGTGAGCCACTTATAATTTAAAAATCAACAAAAAAATTTTGCCTTAAGTGTATTATTCTTTAGTCTAAATTTCACATCTACCTCGACATGTTTCTCCTAGACAGAGGAGAATATACCAAATATATGTTTTTGTTATTTACTGCATTTATGCAGTCTGCGGGATTTAAAATGTATTCTTTATTATCTCATCGCTACCTGCTGGTGCTCAACACAGTTAAAGTCAAAACAAATCGAGCTGGTTCGACTCTATAGTTTCCGCTATCATTTAATTTTATTTTTAATCAGAAAATCGCCAGAATACTGCCATGATTCCGGATTTTTGATAATGGCCAAAATTTTAACACCGATTCGTGTTAGGAGCCATAACTGAATAATCTTTATCTTTTAAGTTAAAGCTATTATTATTATTTTTATTTTTGTTACTATAGTCATCATTTTTAATAACTAAAAACCAATTGTGTTTTGTTTTCCACACACATGTCAGTATTTAAAACGCACGCCACTGTGTTTAACCACAACTATGCCTATCTCTATAATGGCTCACCAGTTATTTTAATGATATAATAGCACTGCCACTGGTCATTTAAACTGACACGGTCTGTATTTTACCAATTATGTGGAAATTGCAAATGTGAAGCGTTACTTCCAGAGTGTAAAATTTATTGCATTCCGATTATACCTACGTACATTTTATACTTTCAAGTTTTATTATATGAGAAGAAAGAAATGGTATTTTTTATATGTTTTATCGCCATGTTACCGGAAAACTCCGTTCTGAAGTCAAACCTAGATTAACTGGCCTGCTTTAGGCAAAAGTTCAAAACTGTATCGGTTAGTTCTGGTTAAAACTAACGAAAACTATTCAGGGTTTTCGTACCACTGGGCAGGAAAAGCATAAAATAAGTGACAATTTCAACAAGCAAACCTAGGTTTGACTGCACAACTTAGTTTGCCGGTAATAACAATATAGAAAAATACACTAAAGATAATAAATTTAATCTTCCAGACCAAAAATTACATAAAGCGTCGTATTTTGGCCTAAAGAATTAGCGGTAGCACATTGAACAGTCAAAATAGTAGGTAAAACTTGTGGCCGCAGAAAATATATTAAAAACTAAAGTTGGATATTAACATTCCGCTAAACTCCTAAATACTAATAACTAAATATCGTCGGTTATAAAGGTAAAACTAACTACGTATACAATTTTATGTTTTGGACATATTAGCAATTTTATATTAAATTTGCTTTGAAAAAAAAGAGAAGCCTTTGCTATCATGTTTTATATTGCTATCAAAAGTACTGGACTCCATATAGAGTTGCTTTATTTTACAAAAAAAATATCCAAAGAACATCAGAAATAACAGTTTTCGTAATTAATGAATTTTACCTTTTTTATAACCCAATAATATTACCATATATTGCATAAATATAGTTTTATAACTGCACGTAAAATCACTAAAAAAATTGTTATCTCACTAAACTTAAAACTAAATTAATGGTTTGGCCTAATACACCACCGATTAATATCCTGTCTCGACTTTTGCATCCAAAAAACTTACTAAGTGACACATACGGAATATTATTTATTTACGATTTAAGTTACTTAGGGAATTTTACCGTTACCACAAAAGTTTTTCTTGCACTTAGTGAAATTTAATATTTTACTTAAGGGCTTTAGAAGTAAAAGACAACAATTTCGAGTTGTTCATATGATAGAACAAATAATTACCGCAACTAACTTGGGTATGCTTAACTCATTTTTGAGAAAAATGTTACTTAGTGACTTTTATCTTTATACCGACAATATACAAAATATGTTTATTGGCAATTCAAATTAGGAAGCAGCAGTGTTGCAATTCGGTCATCAGCTGATAAAATGGGTATCTAAATCAAAAGTTAGTATTGTTACAGCTAAGGTTTCACGTAATCTATACTAATATATAAAGAGGTGAAGTTTGTAACTTTGTGAGTTTGTAGGTTTGTAGCCGCTAATCTTCGGAAGTACTGAACCTACGATAAAAATTCTTTCACAATCAGAAAGATACACTATTCAGGAGTGTTTTAGGCTATATTTAACTATATTTAAACAAAAAGTTTAGACATTAACGCCCAACGAAGTGGGCACGGTCGGCTATCTTGGATAAACTATAACTAAAATTCGATAGTACTTAACGGATTTTGATGCGGTTCTTTTTTAATAGGTAGACTTATTCAAGAAGAAGGTATAATCATGTCAAATAAAAACATATACAGTGTTTAAGAACATAGTTTACATTTAAAATTCGATATTGACGTTAATATTGTCAACAGATTTTGATGAGTTTTTTTAATAGATAGAGTAATTTAAGAAAAAGGTTTATATGTATAATAATGTTAAAAAGAACATATACAGAGTGTATAAAAAATAGTTTACATTTAAAATTCGATATTGACGTTACTATTGTTAACGGATTTTAATGCGTTTTTTTAAATAGATTGAGTAATTAAAGAAAACGGTTTATATGTATAATACTGTCTTAACAAAAGAACTATATACAGAGATTAATAAAAAAAAGTTTACATTAAAAAGTTCAATATTGACGTGACTATTACTCAACGAATTTTGATGCGGTTTTTTTTTAGTAGATAGAGTGAATCAAGAGAAAAGTTTATATGTATAATAATATAAAAAAACATATGCTTTTCCTAAAAAATGGGTATAGTAACTTTGTCTTTTGCGATCCTCACTGGGTTTTCTTATGAAATCACCGCGAAAGTACACTCTTTCGAATTTTTTTTTTTTAATTGTCCACAATTGACGGAGTAATCGGTGTATATGTCGCATGCAAATGGTTATTTTAGGCAAATGGCTAATGATTTTATAAAAATAATTTTTATTTTAAAGCCATTTGTCTCAACAAATGCATTTGCCGTGATCCTTGTTAGGCAAATGACTGTGATATATTTGATAACATATTAGGCGTACAGTGTTTTTTGCAGACTACTGTAAAAAGCAAAAGGAAGTGTAATTTGATTGATTTGAAGTGCTATAGACGGTCATGCAACACCTTAACATTGAAGCGGTCATGGTTAGTTTGGGTTAATTAAATATTTTTCCTTAATTTGCTTCATTAAGAAATTTAAAAAAAACATTTAACTAACCAGAACTCACCATAACTCCCTCCCCAATGTGACAGTTTTGCATCACCTCCTGGTTATGCAAATATTTCTATTTCCATTTGCCTAAAATTGGTTAGGCAAATAGAATCAAATGCTATTTGACTAGAGAAATAGAATTTAGAAACAAAAAATATACCATTTGCGCAGGCAGAAGGCATTTGCCTAGGCAGAAGCCATTTGCCTAAAATACCCATTTGCCTGCGATATACAGGGTGTTTTCTAACAACGGTACGAAACTTTAAGTTGTGATTTCTTATGTTGTTTTATTCAAAAAAGTTCCTATAAACATATGTCCGGAGTTGCTTCCTTACTCGGATACAGGGCGTTAAAATTTTGGAAAAAATCAGTCTTTTTTAATATTTTTAATATGCTTAAGCCGATTGGGATAAAATGTAGTACATTTATTTAAAGGTATAAGGCGCTTATTTATCCATAATGAGATTGTTATTATTGGTTCCAGTGGTATCTCAGTGGGCACCGCAACTTAAATTATTGAGAAAAGAAAGTACGCCACTGACTTTTTTACATTTTATATTTTTTATTATTAAGCAATTAATAATACCACATTTAATTTCTTCTATTTTTTTGTATCTACTTTTCTTTTCAAAAAAAAATTAAAGCTACTTTAATTTCTTCTAAAAGTACCCATAGATAACATGATATATGTAAAAAACAAAAATTAAAATAAAACAATTATTTGCTTAAAATAAATTAGCAGTCGTGTATTAGATATTGTAATTTTTCCCTATTTACTCAGATTAAAATTTCTTATTTTATAATTTTAGATTTATTTTATGCTGTTTAGGGCTACTTTTTATAATGACTCAAAGCGGCTTTATTTTTTTTTTTCAAAACTAAGCTAGATACAAAAAAATACAAAAAAAACGTTGTATTATAAATTTCTTGATTATAGAAGAATATAAAAACGTCAAAAAAGGCAAGGCAAAAGGGCTAAATAAGCGCCTTATTACTTTAAGTAAATGTACCACATTTTATCCAAATCGGCCTAACCTTATTAAAAATATTTAGAAAAAACTGATTTCTTAAATTTTAACGCCTAGTATCTCAGTAAGGAAGCAAATCCGGTCTTATGTTTATAGGAACTTTTTTATAAAATAACAGAAGGAATCACACCTTAAGGTTTCGTACCGTTGTTAGAAAACCCTGTATACTGGGTGTCAACGCATCTATTAGACAATCCATAACTTCTGGAATATTTTTTTATCAAAATTAGACTTTGTATAAGTAAATGGTAAAAAGAAGAGTTTTCGCATATTCATACTTTTTCGTTACTTCCGGTTTAACCGGAGATGACTCCAAATTTAAATTTTTAAATAGAGCATCCTGTATATTTTACCATTTTTCGATTCCTGAGACAATTTTAAATGGTAATTTGTCATTTATAAAAGTTTTTACGCCTACTTGATTTTTGAAAGACATTTGTATTATTGCATCTAGGTGGCTATGATGCTTTATTTATGATTTTATTTTTATTCCGATCACAAATAAATTGGTATCGTTAGATTTGTCAAAGAATCCTTTATTTGAAAAGTGCTTGTCCAAAGGGGTTGCCATTTGAAAAATTAGAGTTAGACACGAAAATGTCAATTCACCAAATTGTTTTATTCCTTTCTTTTTAACTAGTTAGTCTACCTTTGCTATTGTATTTTTCTAATATCACCTGGGGTCCCTAGATTAGAATTAGGCTTAATTTTTTTTAAATGTTACATTATTGCTTAGAATTGTTTCTTAAATCAAAAACTGACAAAATATACAGGGTGTTCCAATTAAAAATTCAAATCCAAAGCCATTTCCGGTTAAACCGGAAGTGATTGGGACATGAAAAATATCCGTAAATACTTCTCTACTTATACCATATTTTGATATGTCAAATGACCTGTCTAATATATTCGTTGACACCCGGTATACATAAAAATTGCAATAATTTAGTTTCAGTTTTTAGTTTACTTTTTGTAGAAACTCTATGCTAATGTTTAATATTACTAAATAACTTTTAAACCGAAGCAATCAATTGATTGAAACCGATTTCTTTGACTTCCTTTTTAAAACATTTTTAGCATCCAGGAAATTCCAAACTACCCAGGGTTTCTAAACATTTATATTTACTGTCTTTCTATCTTGACTTTCGTTGTTAATTAGTGGCGGAAAGATACAAATTACGATATACTTTCTATTCTTGGATTTCTTGTGTACTATATGTAACTACTATTTAGATAACACAAACGCAAACATCAATAAACACTTTAAAAAATTAACCGACATTAAAATAAATAAAACTCACTTAAAAGTTAAAAATAAAAAAATAAAAAAACATATTTTTAAATTTATTTATTAATTCTAACTTGTTAGTGAGTTTATTTTGAAGTCGGTTTAGTTTTTTTAAGTTGTTTATTTTGTTTTGCGTTTTAATTTAATATTATTACTATTTAATTGGTAAACATACAACCAACAAACATAAAAAGACTACCAGTATCTCTTTTAGAGACTACAGTCAAAAGCACAGGGCCGTGTAATTTCATTGGTTTGAAACGTTACTGACTCTCATGCAAAACTGACACATTGGGGGTTATTGTTAAGTCTGGTTCGAAAAATCTTAATTTTTTTAATTTTCTAATTCTACACTAACAACACTACCTGTATCTCTTTTAGAGACTATAGTAAAAAACACAGGCACGTGAAATTTTATTGGTTTAAAACGTTAAAGACTCTCATGCAAAACTGTCACATTGGGGGTTATTGTTAAGTCTGGTTCGAAAAATCTTTATTTTTTTTTAAATTTTCTAATAAAACAAATTTAATAATTTAATATTTAATATTTAACTAACCATGGCCTTCCCAATGTCAATCAATCAAATTACACATCCCTGTGCTTTTTACTGTAGTCTCTCTTTCAGTTCGGTGAAAAGGGTAAATTTTTTCTCAAGGCTGTCAATTCTGAATGCACCCCTGATGTTTGAGCATATACCAGGCTAAAGACAGCTTTGCCGCACGAACAACATACGGCAGAAAAAACACAGTAGCTCTAGTACCTTTCTCTCTTGCGATCCTGGTTTTTAATGGTGCACTCTTTCAAATAAAAAAATATTTTTTAAAATCGGTCCACAATTGCAAAGTATTTGCATAACATAAACACAAAAAAACATACAGGCAAATTGATAGCCTCCTTTTTTAGTACTTGGTATAATAAAAATTATTTATATAATGTGGAAAATAATATTAAGGACTCTTTAAAATGGTATCCTTCTAAAACATTTACATTTATTAGTTCGCCAAGGGCGGACTAACCTTACCACAATGGTGTTAATTATTTTTACACCCTGTATAATAAAGAAAAAAAAGTATTTTTGGGTAGCTGAAATTCTTAACTAAAAATTGAAATTGGTTAAAAAGAGTATTTTTACCATTCTAGAAAAATCCTCTTACATAGTAAGAGTCATTGGTCATTGACATACTTTATCAAATTTTTTAAGGACGAAGAAAGTCAAAATAAAAATATGATGGCCGAATTTATATCTGATTAAAAGCAAGTTTTTAAGTGTCAAATAAATAAAGATCTTCTAAATATTACTCTTATAAATAATAAAAAAAAATAAAATATATATATATATATATATATATATATATATATATATATATATATATATATATATATATATACATATATATTATTAAAATAACACAATAAGTGATTAAAATCAGTTTTTACTCTGAACTAATGTAGCTACAAAGAAAAATAACCGAAAGTGATCATACGAGAATTTAGAAATAAAAATATATGGATGGATAATTTATTGTGATTTTTAAACATCCTGCAATTTTTAAAATTAAGGTTTTTTTCTAAAAAAAAAGTTGTAGTTTATTGATTAGTATAATTAAGTGGCTAAAAATGAATCCAATCTATTAAAGAGCGTGGACTTATTTAATAAAAACGCAAAATAATAATAAATTTTAAACCCTGTCCAAATTGAGCAACTTTGTAGAAACAGTAGATACAATATCTAGATAGAGAAATTAAATCATTATATTTTGGGCGTAAGAAATTGTGGTATTTTAAAGGGTTATATCCAGTTAGAAGACCGAAAAAGGCCCATTTTTTAAGTTTTTTTTTCTGAAAAGCTCTTTTATTTAATAATTCGGAATTTTGCACATATATTCTATATACTTCAAGCAATATTTTGATATATTTAATTTGTCAGAAAAATTATTTTGTAACCACCCCGCTCCTCTAAAAAAAGACGTTTTGCGGTGACCACTATATCTCCGGATTGGATCGTCTTAAATAAAAAAAAAGACCAAACGTATCCAATTTCAGAAATGTATAATCTATAAATAAATCAAAGGAATGGGCAAAAAAAATATTTGATAAAATGACGATTTCTCAAGCACAAAACTCGATTTTGGGCCCCAAATTAGGCCTTTAGTTATTTATTTAAAAACGTATATTCATGGCAAAAAAACTTCGATTAATTACTAAAAATATATCCTACAAGCTTGTTTCAAAATTTGAGAGCGATCAGTTCAGTAGTTTTCGAGAAATTGTGGTCATAGTCTTCGCAAACACTATTTTGAGAAGAACGCGTTGAAAGCTTTAAAAAATCTAAACTATTACTTAAAAATATTTTACGAATAATACGCCTATTCTTCTGAAAATATTTGACGGATTAATTTTAAATTTTCAGAGAATATACTTGAAAACATGTGTACTCAAAATATGCTAGAAAAAAAAATAAAATCGTATATGGATATAACCCCTGAATGTTCACGCCATTTTAAAACACCCTGTATATCATAAATTTAACACGAGGACAATACATTTGGGAATCCTTACGTATTATATTAGTTTTTGCAAATTTTTATAGTGCGAAATAGCTAATATCCTGCACTAAATAACAGAATATTGGGCGTACATCAAACTAGGGTCATATTACCTTTAAAATGGTTGCATTTCACATTTTATACACTGATAACCAGTCTTTAAAGTGTTGTGCTTAAAACAAATCTGGTGTTAGACCGCGGCGTTTACGATTTTCTTTTTTGATTGTGGGTATCAGAAACATTTGAAAAAACATACATAGGAAGAAAGCAAGTTTTTAAAATTATTTTAGATTAAAATAGAAAATAGGAGTTTTTTTTAAATTACTTAACTATGTCAAGTTTAAGTAATAATTAACATACGGTAAAATAAGACCCATAAGGTCTTCTCGTGTTTTTACAATTTTGCATTTTATTTCAAAATTTTGGAATTTTATTTGTAGCATTAAGAAACTTATTAAGCACTATTTTTTTAAATTTATCAAGTCTAGTGGCGTCTTAAGCTGTACCTGAACAAAAATATTTCTGTTAAAAAATGTACGCCACTGACTATTGTGCGATTTTATGTTTTCTTTAAAATAAACAAAAATTATTCAGCTTTTTGTTTGTTGTTTTTTCTTTGTATCTTTCTTAGTTTTTAAATTAAAAATACAATTCACTTGATTGCATGCCACTGGACCACCCAAGAAACATAAAAAATTTAAAAAACAATTATTTTAATAATTTTTGTTAATTTAAATGTTAATATTATTAAAATTAGTATTTATTATTATTGTTACATAGCTATTATTACAGAATAATAAAAAATATTTCGCAAAAGATACAAAAAACATTAGGAGACAAAAAATATGTAGGTATATTTATATATTTATTTTATTTTGAAAACGATGCCGCCAAGTACACAAAAAATGATAAAAAAACTTTTTCGAAAGCACATAGCCTTTGACAGAGCCAGATTACATATTTTTTAGATAAATAAATAAAAATTTTGCGAAAACACGTATCACGTACTTAAAAACATCATCTTGTTTCGTCTCTGGCGTACCATTAAACCTGTAACGCGTGGCGTAGTCGTCGGGTTGAATATTTTTTGCTGCAATAAATTATTGTTCACAAAAGGGTTTATTTGCTTTATCATTTTTGTGTACTTGGCGGCATCGCTTTCAGAATGAAATAAATATGGGTCTAACTATACCTACTATTAATTATCTGCTTAGTTTAATGAATACATAAAAATTGTAGAAAATTCTGTGGCGTATATTTTTTAAAAACAATTTTTAATCACTTTATCAGGAAATACCCAGTGTAAATTAATATTTATTTATTTATTTTGAAGCAAAAATACACAACCTGACATATTTAATTCAATTAAAAACACGACAATTGGCATTGTAATTTTAGATTCCAAATGTTTTAAACCAATGATGGTCACTTCTTCTAAAAAATTCACTTTAAAAACATTTAAATTCAATAAGCATTATGTTGCTTATCTGGTTATCTAATAACACGCGGTCGTGTATTCAAAAGCAACTCATTGCATGTTAAGTGGCTTAAAAGAATAGACGCTCTCTTAGCGCCGACAATGAATACTAACTAGCCATCTTTAAGTCCTTTGGATACTTCAGAATATGATACAGTACATCCCTTGTATTAGGTTTCGCAAGGATGGTAGGTGAAAAAGGTCGCTTCATTTCGTAAAGTCATGTATAACGGTAGTAGGGTCCGCTCGTTTGGTAAAGATGCCATCACCGACGTCATCATTTTCTGCGCAAAATCTCCTCTTATGGGAATGGGGTGGATGAGGGAATCCAGTATTTAAAATGTTATTAATTTTTTAAATCAAATCTTTAAAATGCCTACTTCCTATGTAACGATACGAAGCCCTCGAAATCGCGATTAAAAGAGAGTTATAGAAAATTCCGCGTAGATAATGATGACGTCGGTGGCCTCTTTACTAAACGCGCGGACTTTAGTACCATTACACAAACTTTATTTGTGGTGCCACAGGGTGTTACAGAATAAAATGCCGATTCCTAAGGGTGTAAATCTTTATGCGATTTTATGTTCCTCAATGTATTAACTTTAGAGATACAGGGTGGTAGAACTCAAAGACCCGCTCCTTCATATGTTTTACCCTATTTTTAAAATACCTTTTACAAAATGGTCTTTAAAATAGTATGCAGAGATATGCTTTTTATTTTTTGCACGAAAACTATGCGTAGAAAATCAAGAGATCAGGTTTGTCTAGGACAGAACAAAAATGATAAAAAATAGTCTAGTTTAAATTATTTATATTGAGTTTGTATCAGAATATGCATCTTAGTACATATAGGAGCTGTGTACCAAATTTTACTCAAAATACTTAGAGTGGACTCACGGATATTATAACAAAATGCTGCACAAAGATTTTTTTTATAACTTTACCCACCTTGCACCTGAAAAATTAAGATATTTAGTTTTATTTAAACTTTTCTTCTTAAAAGCACCTCCAGCGGCCCACAGTTGCAGCTGGTTGTTGCAATAATCAATTTCTGCAACATTTTTTTCTTAAATTCTATTTTTATAGTCGATTATTAGCGACGCTTTTATTTTTGTCGTTAGTAGTCGGTGACAAAATAGAAGCTTTATATAAAAAGACTTGTATTTATTATTTTCCCAAATGACAATAAGATCGTAATGCAAATCTTTACAACTTGTTGTACAGATTGTCTATAATACTGTCTTTACAGCCTCTTGTACAATAAATTCCATACTCTGTGGTCCATTTAATAACAATTAACATACTTAAAAATCCCCGTTTCATTATGAGACACCCTGTATGTGTACTAGGGATGTGCAAAAATGCGCAAAAAAAAAATGTTTTTCGCTCTCGCCCAAAAATATCTCAAAGGATACCCAAACAAAGCTCCTGTTAAAAGCGCAGCTCAAAATTTTAATTTTAAGAGGTTCTTCATGGTCTAAGGTTTTCCGTCTAAAAACATTGAAACCGGGTTTTAAGCACTTTTTGCCTTGCAAGCTGTGAGATTTTTGTTTTAAAAAATAAATAAATAAAGCTGTGAGAATTTTGTTTTTACAGAAAATAAATAAATGAATCTTATTTAGCAATAAGTTTTGGTACAAAAAGTTTCATTAGGTCAATTTTTTATCTTCACTACTTAATTTTTACAGAGCTTTAAATTTAATAGCAGATTTTAGTACGTCCAAAATCCTATAAAAAGTCTATATCGACTTTTTCATATTATCAATCACAACAAAGTTACAGACTCTTAAATACTTGTTTTTCAAGTTTTTCTCTTATTAACAATAATGTCACGTAAACATTACTAGTGGTAATGAGAGCAAAAACTTAAAGAAATAATTATTTAAAAGCCTATTGCTTTGTAGTAATTGATATTTCGAAAGTCGATAGAAACTTTTTTATAGAATTTTACAAATCTGCTATTTAACTTTTCTCTATCGCTTATGGTTTCGCAAAGGAACGAAAAAAAAGAAGATTTTAAATTCAAAGCTCTATAAAAAAAAATACTGAAAATAAAAATTGACTCAAAAGAACTTTTGTACCAATTTTATTGTTAAATAAGATTAATTAATTTATTTTTTGTTAAAACATTTTTTACACCTTGCAGGGCAAAATGTACTAAAAACCCGGTTTTCCATATTATTTAGACAGAAAAACTTAAAGAACCATGAAGAACATCTAAATATTAAAATATTGAGCAGCGCTTTTAACAGAAGCTTTGTTTGGGTATCCTTTGAGATAGTTTAAGGTGAGGGCCCAAAATTTTTTTGACATTTTGGCACACCCTAAATGAGTAGTAGGAATAATTATTTTGGATAAATTAACACATGTACTATTAAACATAAAGTTATATTGACAAAACCAAAAGAAGTTACATTTAAAATAACACAAAAAATAAAGTCCTAATAGCTGAATTTTTAAAATATTGAAACAAAAATTTTCTTTAATAGTCATGTATTTAATGTTAATTTTTAAACAATGTTAAAAATGTTAAAGGATTTGTTCACTTTAAAAAAAAAAACATAGGGCTTACAACTTACTGCAAGCTTTACTAAAATGTCGCAACCTTTTCAAAGCGCACTCATGTCATATCCTCCTTGAACCGATTCAAAGAACTTGCTGGGCCTTTACAATGTCTTTTATGTTAAATGCTTAACAGTTTTAATTGAAATGTCTACGAAAGTGTAAAGAAAGGGCTTCACGCACATTATAGTAATAGTAAATAGTGTAACGCATCGAATAATTATCATTCTAAATTGAATTTAAATTGTTTTAAAAGTTGAAAATTAAACAATTGTGTTTCCGAAAAAAATTCGATAGTCAAAGATCAAAAACTACCCAAAATTTTAGCAAAAAACAACGTTTTTCGTCATTTATCTGTTTAAGATAATAACATTTTTATCCCAATGTGTTTTTAGAAAAAATTAAAATTACTTTGGGTGTAGTGCGTGCTACAATGTTTTAATTTTTAGCGACACAAAAGTAATTATGTTAAAATTTTGTTCCCCTTATGGAAGGCGCAAAGAATTTTTGGTAAGTACATATTATCTATAAATGTATATTTTAAGTTGCGATTTTTTTAAATGTGAGAACAGTCAGAACTCAGTGTGAAAACAGTCGAACTCACAGGGCACTAAATCTGAAAATAAGGGTGGATATTGCGACAACTGGTTCCTTAATTCACTCAATTTTCTTTATTTTTATATTAAATTTTTTTTAAATTATTTTATGTAAAAAAATTATTATTTTACAAAATAAATAAAAACATCAGTTTGTTGGGTTAATTGTGTGGTTTTTAGGTTATTAGATCTTTAGTAGTTTAAGCCATACAAATAATATTTAATTTGTATTACATTTTATAAAGTTAGCTTAGCCTACAGCAATTGCTGTGATATACCCGTACCTAATTTAAAATTAAAATTAGATTTAAGTAATCAAATTTAAAATACTAAAAATTAAAAATACAGGGTGTTCTATAAAATTACTTAATAACAGACGATTTTTTGAGTAATTAAAAAATCATTTAAACATGGGTACGCAAATTATTTGATCTCAAGATACAGGATGTTAGGCTTATAAAAAAATGGTTTATGTGAATATCCTTTATATTAACTTTGTTGTAATTTAGCTGTCTTATGCCAATAAGGGGATAAGCCCTAACTTAATTAATTATTAAGTACCTACAATTCGCAAATTTTCTAATACCACTAGCTAGCACAATCCCAAAATTTTAATGTGTTTTTGATTATTTTAAGTCTATAAAATTTTATTGAGATCAGATTTTCCAAATGTTTCATTTAGTTTATTCAAAAATAAAAGGAATAGTCAAAACAACATATTTTAACAGAATTAAATATAAATCAAACTAGTTAAATTAATTTTTAAAAATTGATCAAATATGTATAACTATATATTTGTTTTTTATTTTTTGTTTGATTTGACCACAGCTAATTTATACACTATACACGTGCCACTTCTAAACATTTAAAGTGGAATTTTTGCCAATATGTGGAACGAAGACGAATCTAAACCAACAACAAAGCCTCGATGAATGATCCCATGCAAATGTTTATGTGCAGGCATTCCATGTCTAATCTGTACCTGCTAGTGTTCATTACACTGAAAGTCAATTTGAACTGTATTTCTCCGGCACTTATTTAGTATTATGGTAAAGGTACCAGATGACAGTCAAAAGTATGGCGGCTAGGACATAAACCCCTGAATATAAATAAATTTTGGGGTATGACCACGAAACTAACATTAACAATTTTTAGGTTAATCCGGGAAGTAAAGCAGCCCAAAGAGGAATCAGGGAAGGGGACTTAATAACATCGATAAACGGCCAAAATACAAAGAATTTAACCAACAACGAAGCCCATAACCTCCTGAAAAATTCCGGCAGTACTTTAAAATTAGGACTAAACGAGTAAGTATACTTCAGTTATGCAAAATCAAGAATATACAGAAATACAGTTCCTCAGAACACTACACGTCATTATACACTAAGTGTCTAGCAACCTAGTTATATCAACACATCCTCCTATATTTCTGCTGATACTAGTGCCAGAATTTCTCAAATATAAAAAACTTTTCAAATGACAAACTTTTTTAAGAATAGTTAAGAGTGTTAATTTTAGATGCAAAAAGTTGTACTCCGTGCTTTTTAATACACGGTGTCTCTGAAAGGTGCAGAAAAACATGCTACCACAGATTCCTGAGGCTAAAATATGACGATCTAACCCAACTTACCTCAGTCAAAAAGTGAATAGTTTTGGAGATACAGAGTGTCAAAAATATATTTTGATTTTAGTTTTCCATAAATAATTTTGGTTAATAATAGGTCTATTCTCACAATATTTGACTGAAAGGGGTTTTAAAAGGTGAGAAATAAGAATTTGCTAACAAATTTTATTGTTAGCGAACTGTTGTTTATTGGCGCCTCAGAGCGACGCCCTCAGATGTCTTTTTAATGATCACTGACGAGCCCTGAGGGGGATATCATCAAATTAAATGCCCAAAATGTCCATATTTGCCATTACATATGTATGAAATACTAACTGTTAAGGTAGGCATCCAAGCCCCCTATGACCCTACAGTAATTTGCACAAATTGAAAACGTAATAACTTTTTAATATTTTGTGTGTAACTTTTTTATAACATATTTTACATAAAAAGATAGTCTTGGCAAATGTTGATTTGGGCAGCCGTTTCTGAGATATCTGCATTTTAAACAATCATTTTCTCAATATGGCTTGGTTAAGCTATACAGGGTGTTTCAGAATTAGATGCTAATCTTTTAGAGTGTGAATTCTAACGTGATTTTAGGAGAAAAGTGCAAATAAACCTATCTCCTACATGGCTTTACTTTTGAGATACAAAGCTTATTTTTTAAAACTTTACCATCCTGTATCTCAAAAAATAAGTACTTATAGGATAAAGGTTTATTTGAACTTTTTTCTTTTCATAAAATTACCTAAGGATTCACACTAAGAAACCTTTGTATGGCTTAGACCTTGCTGTACAGAAAGTGATTTTTTAAATCCAGATATCTCAAAAACGGTTGCCTAAATTACCTTTAATCAAATTAACCTTAATTATGTAAAATATGTTGAAGAATAAGAATTTTTCTTTAAAAGTTATATACAAGGTGGTTCAAAAAAGTTATTTTGTTGTTAATTTGTTCAAGATACCGCAGGTGGTGCCCTCTAAAGTAAACAATTAAATTATTGTGACAATACCATTATTACCAAAATTATATTAGAAAACCAGAATATCTTTTTAACACCTCCGAAATCATCCACTTTTGGACTAAGGTAAGTTGGGTTAGATCGTTATATTTTTGCCTCAGGAATCTTTAATACCTTTTTCTCCGAACCTTCTAGAGACACCCTGTATATGAGACAGTTCACGTAAACCTTAAAAACTGTCCCAAAAGCTTCTCGGTAGCAAGAAAAGACGCATTTTTGTAAGATTTTTGGTTGGTTGTGTTGGAAGTGATTTTTAAACACGGAACCTGTATTCAAATTAGAGTATTTATTATATACAGGGTGCCTCCTAAAGGTGCGAAATAAATGCTACCACACGTCCTAAGACGAAAATATGACGATCCGACCTAACTTTACTTCATGTCAAAAATTGATGATTTCGGAGATACAGGGTGTTTAGTATTCAATCTGCTATTAGTTAGTTTTGTAAATATATTTTTTAAATTGATGTATTGTCACAATCTTCGGCTAGAGGATAAAAAATTTAATTCTGCGCCCATTTTTATTACAAAATTTAGAGGGCGCCACCTGCGGCATCTCGCAGTCTTTTAAAACGAAAAAACCTATTTGAAGCTATTTAAAGTATTTCAATTTTATGTAAAAATTTCTATTTTTGAATATATTTAACCTAAAAAATATAGTCATGGAAATAGTTGATTTAAGCAGCCGTCTTTTGAGATATCTGGATCTAAAAATTCACTTCCTGTATAACAAGGTCTTAGCTATACAGGGTGTTTTAGAATATCATGCCTTAACAACACCTTCTTGATTTTTTTGCATTTGTTTTGAAAGAATATAAATAATAAAAGAAAATTATATTAACCCTTTATTTGTTATTGTATTTATTTTATTGGCACTCGATTAAACAGTTAAAAAATAACAATCAATAATGGTAATGCGCTTATATAACTTATACAATCAAACAATAATAATAACAATAGATTAGGGCAATAGTATAGTTTTTTTACAGAGGCGTAACATTTGATTATGACTTATTTTAAATGTAAAAAATTCGAACTGTTAAAATTAATTATAAAATATAATAATAACATAAATAAAAAAAATATTTTTTAAAGGTCGTCAAAGAATAGCCATTAAAAACTTAGTAATGTATGTAACAAGTGCCTACTTTTTACAAATAGTTTGACAGCACGAGTCGTAAGGCAAGTACGGCAATTCCATGGGCATTTGTTTCATATTATATTTTTTTCTGCTAACGTATAAAAATTTCACCACTCAATTAATTTTTTTAGGCCATTATTTTGCAACAAAAAATCATGGTCTCCTTTAAAAAAATACATTAATTCTTTTCATAGGTATGCCCTTATGTATTCAAAATTTAAAATTGTATATACTTACTTTTTTGTAGAAATATTACCTAAATGGTATTAATTGACTTTCCATTTCTGGTTATCCTAATTTAACAATATTTACTAAATTTTTCGTTAAGTGTCAAAGTTTTAATTTAGTAACACATTAACTAAAAGAAGTAATTACGGACTTTATATTAACTAGATCTTTAAATTTGGTTAATGTCGCCTTCACTGTTACATTAGATACATAAATTTATATTAAAATAAATGCTAGTAACACTGAAACAAAACAAGTCAAAGAATAAAAATAGCGTAAAACTATTTAAAAAAAAGTTACTTTATGTAGTGTATTAAAATAAGGTAGTTTATCTCTATGCAAGACGGTAAAAAACGGCATTTTTTTAACAGTAGTCAAAAAACATATTTTTAACACGCTTTTATTAACTTGGGTTGTAACTATCTGGCTATGTAACGGAATCTTTGAGCCTAATTTTCACCAACTTCCAGCGATTCGATTTCTTTGAAACTTTGCACACGTATCGAGGACCGATGACAATGCAATAATCTGCAAGTAGTATCCCGTTATCCTGATTAGGACCGTCAGGATAAAAAAATTCCTTTACAGATCCTATGTGTCTCTTGACAAAATGGCGAAGGAATTTTTAGTGAATAAACTGGAGAATTTAACTAATTGATATATCGAACTAAAAAATGAAAAATAAATAATAGTTTAAAAAACTAAAAAACACGCTTTTATATGCAACCGAACTAAAAATTAGAAAATAATTTTTCATTATAAAGAGTTTGTCACATCAGAGTAAAAAGCGTGGGGTGCATTTTACTATTTTTTCATAACTTTTGCCTCATAGATATTGGCAAATAGAATAATTATAACATTTAATATATTAAGCACCCCACGCTTTTTACTCTGATGTGACAAACTCTTTATAATGAAAAATTATTTTCTAATTTTTAGTTCGGTTGCATATAAAAGCGTGTTTTTTAGTTTTTTAAACTATTATTTATTTCTCTGTCTTTAAATGGGTACATAAGTTTATAAAAATTGAAAAATGCACAGATTTTTTTTAAATACCCCAAAAACTTAACACAGAAGTGGCGGTAAGCAAAATGGTATAAAGTTTAATAATAAAAAACAACAAATAGAAATACAATCTCTGCCACTGTCTGTAAGTGGGTGTAATATACCGGGCACTAATGAGGATTTCTGCTTGACATAATCTCGAATTCACCGAAACGAAAGGGTGAGGCCCAATGAAACGCCAAAGCTGCATTCAACCTTAGAATATTACGTAGCGCATTATATCAGCCAGACATAAATACACTTTACATTTATTTTTATTTTTTTTTACTTAATTAAATTTATGTTTATATTTCATGTATACAATATTGTTTAACAAACTTATTTACCTCTTTTAAAACGATTTATTAAAACAATAATTGCTTATAAACCATGTGCAAATATTCGACAGCTTTTACCTTAATAACCATTCAATCAATTGATAATTATTTAAAAATGTACAGTATGTCTACGTAAGTTGGCGTCATATGAGAATACCTTTTTTATTATTAATTTTACGAAAAAAGTTATTCCTTATAAAAAGTTCTGCATGGTCCATGATCTTAAATACAATCATCAGATATCAAATTGTCTTAGGACATCTACGAGGTTTGGCCAAAATAATTGTAATATTTGCTTAAGAGTAAAGTACCTGTATTTTTGCAAATATCAAAAATTGTTATAAAGAATAGATGTTTAGAATAATTAAAAATTATGCTAAATCTGATTCTGTAAACAAAAATAGGGATTACAATTTACAAAAACCAGCTTTTTAGTCTTAACTTTTTTTTGGAACACCTTGTATACATCAAAATATTTTTTGGGACATACACGGTTAAAAACCCTACAACTCTTTATAGAAGACATTTTGTCATATCTCTTTAAATACCAGAGATATTGGACTTTCTTGGACAATTATTGGGCCACCCTGTATATCTCCAAACCAAGAAAGTACTTAAGACTTTAGACTTCTATTTATTGACGTGCTTGTCAAAAGAAAATCCAGCCTTAACTTTTTTTGTTTGCTGATTTAGTTATTTTGGATATTTTTCAAAATCAGTTAAGATATAACATAATGACAATAATTTATTTTAAAAAATCTGTAAGTTAAGATGCCAAATGGAACAAATTACCACGTATTTTCCAACAACCAAAAACCTATTTCCAACGAATAAAAAATAATGACCTAATCATTTATTAGAAAGTGTCAAGTACGAGGCTTTGAAGGTTGACTTTGGTTTATTTTTGTTTTTAAAAACGGAGTTTTGAAAAAATTAAAAATAGATGTGCATATTGGTTTGAGATTTTCGCGAGAGTACGTGTGGCATCATAATAGAGTTTGTGTGTGTGTTGTCAGTTTTTTAAGCCTATAAAAAACAAATTTTTTGTGAATATTTTAGTGTCTAACAAATATGGCATTTATAAACCAGGTACTGTAAACGTATTGGTTTATTTATTTACCTATTTATTGCACTAGGACAACAATAATAAATAACATAGGAGGTTAAGATTAGGCCTACTATTATGTAATTTTTTTCTATTTAAAGTTCAATTCTGTATAGGTAAGATTTTTAATTAAACGCAATTGTTTCACTTTTTTTTTAAAGGCGTTTCTCTCGAAAACCGTTTGTTTTATCACAACAATGCAAGAACTAACCAGAACAAATTTTGGGTTTTCTGTGATTGTCTTACTGGTGTAGCTTAATTAAAAAAATAACTTACACGTTAAAATTTTGTCATCATCAGTATTTACTTATCCCATTCCCCCCACCACCTTAAATTGGGATTCTACCTTTTAGGATCAGAAATGAATATACTGACCAAATTAATAGGGGTGAGAATTGCAAAATCTCATTGAGAATTGCAAAATCTATTGCAAAAAGGTAGTTACAAATCAAACTAATCGAAGGACATCTGTTTACAAAAAAAAGTCTTATTTTAAATTATAATTATATCCTTAAAATAATTGGTGTAAATTTTAAAACACCCTATATGGTAAATCCTGTAGGTCAGGTGTTAAATTCTACCAGATACTCTGTACCTCAATGTGTTTATTGTTGTTTTGTCTAACCATAATTTTTATATTATACTAGCTATGATTCCCGGCTTCGCTCGGGACTTTATATGAGACTCAAATAACCGTTGTTCTGAATGAAGTTCAACTACTCGACAACAGATGGCGCCACTACACATATTTTACATTTCTGCCACCCACAACCACCCACTTCCACCCACCCCGACCAAACTCCCTTACTCACAATGGGAGACCAAGGGTATTTGTAACCCCGACGGGAAGTCGATCGGAGTTGCGGATGATAGCGAAAATCGTGGACACACGAACGTACATTAGCATTTTATATAATATATTAGATATTTAGATTAATAACTTTGGACAAAAATTACTTACTTTTTATTACTTTTAGGGATACTGAAGGTTCTCCAAAACGAAGACAGTACCGTACAATCCACCAAGAAACACACCAAGAAACTATAAAAAGTAAGATATGAGAAACTAACTTTAAAAACGTTTTTTAATATACCGGGTGGTGCGTTGCCGAGCGGAAATCCCATGTAAATTTTAAGGTGGTTAATTATTGGCTCCCCTGTACATTTGACAAAATAAATGTAAAATAACTTTTTGAGGAGACCAATCTGACAAACCCTTGGTGCTAGGTTTTAAAAAAAATTAATATGCGAAACTTGAATTATTTAATTAAATGTAATTGCAAAATTGCCAAATTTTTGGTTCAAGTAAAACCAAAGAGACAACAGCCAACAGCAAATAATTTGTTATTAGGTTTTTTTTAAATTGAATAATATATGGATTTCTGTCAAGTACTGACTGTCACTGATTTATTGACACTTTTCTTCGTGTCATTAACAACATTTATCTTACAGGTGTCTGTTTGGTTTTACCAGAAAAATTTACAGGGAATTTCTTATGTTCTGCTCGGCGACGCACCACCCGGTATAAGAAAGTTAAGAACTACAAAAAGCAAATAACTGAAAAATTCTTTATTTCAACTTAAGTATCATGAAATTTTCTCAATATCATCAAAAACTATCAAAAGAAAAAATTAGCCTATTGCGTTTCACCTTATTAAACATCATCATTGGTACAGGTGTAAGGTCAACTAAAGTTTATAAGCAAATTAAAGAACTTTAGGATGTTTTTGCATAAGACAAAAACATTTGTATTTTATTTCAATGTCAATTTTTTAGGGTCAAGTTTATCATATTCAATTCAAGAAACCGTAGAAAAGACATCATCCAGAAAAGAAAATAATAACCAATTTGAATCCTTCAAAAGAACTTCTAGCGAATTTGTTAATGGACGAGGTAAGTTATTTTAATATTTACATATCTAGTTAAAACTTTCCTAAAGTTATATTTTATTAAATTGAAAAAAATACTTGATTTTTTGTTATATAACTTGATGTTAATTTTACTTTGTTTTGGTAGCCACACTGGTAGTTTGCCTCTATTAATACTTTCTTTTTTTTGTTCCTTTACACTGGTTTTACACATATCAAACTTTTTGTCACATAAGTTGGAACAAGTTTACCTTGAATAAATTTAATAATTTAAAACAGAAAATTGGACATCAAAGAAATTCAAGGTCGCCTTGTCAAATTTGTTTGAAGGATTAGAACACGTCCTATATTTCATCAAATATTTGATGCAAAACTTTAAAACTAACAACCCAATGAATTAAAAATTAACAGGGGGCAACTAGGGCAACTACTTAACCTCTATTTTATAGTAATTGGTGCGGTGTTTGGTTTTTACCCTGATATTGGCTTTAAAGAAGTTTGTTAAATAATTTCTTATTTTACACTTCTGTCTGTAAACAAATTGTATAAACTATTTAGTAAAACTTATTTGACAAGAAGTTGGATAAGTGTTAAGCCAGCTTAAGAAATATTTAAAAATATTAAGAGCAAGTATATTAAAGGCACCAAGTACCAAATAATACGTTGTACCAACAATTACGTTTATGACATGTGCTTATAACCATCTATGTAACCTAACTTTAAAAAGGATTAAAACTCTTTTTTAATTATAAACCTATAAATATACAGACAAGTCCATGCTACCAGAAACATAGCCAGGAAACTGATGAATTTACTACCGACCGCTTCGATACCTACCATGTTTGTCAATGTTTTTACTACATTGGACCTGTCTGCAGTGCCGTATTATCCATAGGCGCCAAACAGGGGAGTGCTGGGCGCTAGAGAGGGAAGTTTCTAAAAAGTTTAGGTCGGGTGGGGATAAGAACTAATTTTTCTGCGGGGAAATAAATAAAATAGACGCGAAAAGGAGAGAATGACCTTTTTTTATCATCAACACTGAAATGGAGGTAAGGACGTTTTTTTTGCTCTTAAATTTTTTTTTACTGGAAAATAGGCGCTGTGGGAATTCTAGCTTAGGGCGCCTCATACAGTTAATACGGCCCTGCCTATCTGTATCTTCATCATCAGTGTTAGAAAAAGTGACGTGTTAATCAATAAATTTCCCTTCTACGGTCTTCCAATAAAACTCTGTTCTTCGCTTTCCAGTTTTTTTTCTTTTTGACTTTTTTCAGTTAATGTGAATGGCCACTCTTCAAGCTATCAAGTTAATGCTGGGATACCTTAGGCCTCAGTGGTGACACCAACTCGTTCTTCTTTACATCAACAACCTTCGCTCCTTCACAACCAATTGTATTTACAGTTTTGCTGACGATAGTACCCCACAAACCAGTTTTTAGATTCTTAAAACAATTTTTAAGCCTGACTTGGAAGACAAACGCAGGATGATGTAGATATCTCTTTTACAGAAGCCTTAATTTAATATTGGATTGGGACTCCACAAATCTTAAAACACAATTATGTTCCTTGTGACGAAAAAAAGAAATAAAATGCTCATCCTTTACTTATGAGCGGCAAAGTTCTGCATAGCAAATACATATTTAATCTTGTGTATGTTATTTTTAATAATAACTGGCATAAATATTGTGTTTCTATAGCCACGACAGCTTCAAAAAAGTTCGTATTTGTCCTTCGAGTCAAGTCGCATTTTTTCTCTTCTAATTTATACACTTTGTACATATCCCAAAACCCTTTCTAGACGATTGTTCTTATATCTAGATAATAATTTGTTGTTGGGAATGATCATTTGCAGCCCTCGAAGGTTTTTCTATACTACCCACGGTACGTTAGAGTTTAGTCTTTCAGTCGTCGTGGATTTTCCGAAGGTAACAAAAAATATTAAATAATTATTATTTCCTATATTCTTAAGGATTTGAAAAAATATTCAATTATAAATGACAGACAGTAAGTGTTTGTGTTTTCAGAAAAGATTTACAATACAAACACTACTTCTTCTTTACATAAACGATCTTTTTTCCCATTCAACTATATTCATAGTTTTTCTGGCGATAATACAATTTCCTTTAAAATTCAGTTTTACAAACCTGTCTTTCAGAAAAGAAAACCTAAACCCCATTAGCAGGGCTTTAAATCAATACTGAGACGCAAAACTTACATTATAAGGGTTTTGCATGTACTCCTAAGAAAATAAAAGAAATATTATTTATTGCCTAGAGAAGATGTTTATAGACCTATAAGAATGCAGCACCCACAATCAAATAAGTCCATAAATAAAATTATCACCTCAGGGAGTGCCCCAGACATAATATCAAATTTGTTCCGCCAACTAGGGACTTCATAATTTTCAAGACGCAATTCTAAGTTTTAGGGCGCGCCCCTCTTTATGATCACCAAAAGTTCATGATTAGCAGAAAGGTTATTTTCTTTTAGACCTTTGAGTCAAGTAGATAGAGCTAATAACCTTTCAGTTAATGTACTAATAATTTTGATTAAAGTGATCAGTGTTGTTCAAAAGCTGTTTAGAAAATATCCTAATTCAGTTTTTTTTGTGTCTATTTCTTTTTGTGTTTTTTTTTAATATTGTTTTGTTTTTCGTTATGAAACTGCCGTGGACATTTTGTTCAAAATATCAAGGTTCTCTGCCTAGAAATACAGAAGTTACTTTCGAAAAATCTGATAAATCTGTTAAAAGAAAGTGGAAAAATATGTTAACTAGAATTGGATTAAAGAAAAAATGCAGAAAAGGTAAATGATGTTAATAGGTCTGTGAAAAGGAAATGTGAAGAGTAGAGACAATACTCCTCTATGGAACAAATGTTAACCCTTCTAAAGATCTTGGTCAATGTTGTCAAAACTTAAGGATTTGACACAAGCATTAAAAAATATTTAAATAATATTATCTAAGTTCTGTTGTATATCTTTTCTAAATCGTGTCTTAGGACAGATATACAAGGTGATTTAAAAATCGATTGCGATACATAAGACGGTGATTCTACATACCTAAATAATGATACAGCTTCATATATACAGCGTGTCTTCGCAAGTTCTTACCCAATGGGAAACTTTTTAATTATTAACTTTACGAAAAAATGCCGCTTCATGAAAAGTCCTGCTTAATGAGAAAAAACATTTACACAAAAATATTTTTATGTGGAATGCACAGCCAGGCTAAAAACTACAGTACAAACCTTTAAAGGGTAATTTCTTGTGTCATTTTAGAAGGAAATGGTCCTATAAGCATATGTTCAAAGTTGTTTCGATTCTGAGATTCAGGGCGTTAATTATTATTATTAATATTGTATTAACATCAGTATTTTATGATAAGACTTTTTAGGAATGACACTTTTTCGTAAAGTTATTAATTCAAAACGTTTTTGCATACTTGTGGAAGACACGCTATAGATCTTTGTCAATGTCATTGGTTTTTACCAACCTTTAAAAGTCTTTTTTTACTTAATGCTTATTTTTTATATTGCATGCTTAAGCAAAGACCGATATGACCCATATTTGGAGCATAGAGAGAGTCGATTGGGAGTTTTTTATACAGTGTGGACATAAACAGTCCCCCTGCTAACTTTTGTATCCTTAATTTTTTCTTTATACATTTTGGGTGTGACTAATGGAAGGATATAAGCTACTTTTTGACTTAAAAATGATAGTTGCAGTAATCAAGATGGCAGATGGGCGCCATCATAGGAAAAAATTGAAAGGAAATGGGGTTTTGTGGCACATCATTTCAAAGCTCCTGACGAGTAACTTTATAACCGTAGAATATAAAGTCAATATCTTCACCTACTACAATATGGCGATACTTTATAAACTTACCTAAATACCTGATTTGATGACCATATTTTCGAAAATAATAAAATAGATGTACTTAATGTTGTATTGTCTTAAAGCTTATTTCAAAGTTCTTTTAATGTTTTTATAATATACAGGGTGCATTTTATAAAAAAACACCACTTTTTATCCTACCCTGTATGTTATTTTCAGTATCACCATTTAAAATATCTTTTAAAGAGCTTTAAGAAAATATCACGTTAAGTGACATCTAACTCTATTAAGTTCAAAAATATGGCAATTCAAATCGGGTATTTAAGTAATTTTCAAAGTACCGCCATTTTGTAGAAGGTAAATATATTAACTTTATATCATAGGGTTGTAAATTACTCGCAAGGAGCTTTAAAATGATGTGCCATAAGACCTCCCTTTCTATTTAATTTTTTCCTATGATGGAGCCCATCCGCCATCTTGACTATTGCAACTATGATTTTAGGTTACCCAAATTTTATAAAGGAATAATAATTAAGGGTACAAAAGTTAGCAGGGGGCTATTTATGTCCACACTGTATAATATGTAACGCAAAAAATTAAACCAGAAATATTGGGTAAATAATAATTAATACAAACAGTTATTATTGTCTTTCAAAACCTTTTAGTTATTGGCTATATTTTTGGCTTTATGAAAAATCATACTGAATATTTTTGTTTAAACTTTAGAATTTTAATAGAAATCAATGTAACATACAAAAGATACTTATTAGCAAGTTCTATTTTACTATCAAACAATCGATTGTCCATCGTTTTTGCATTTTTCTGTCTTCAAGAGCTTAAAAATGCTGCTAATTTTCTAATCTAAATAATGTGGACCTTCAGCGTATCTGCAACACGTCACTTTTTGTACAACAAAACCTAATCATTACTATTTATTGCTCATAAAAAAAAACATTACGAAATGTTTTTATAGTAAGTATACCTACGTGCCCAAATCCCATCCTATTATAACCAATTAGTTACGGTTCTTTTCACAAAATTAGCTCTACAATTACTTGCGTATAATCTAGAGATAAACTTTAATATAAATGTACTAAATGACTAAGAAATGTGAAACACCCTATATAGCAGGGGAGCCCAAGATGCTAAATGGAAAGTTACTCGAGCGTCATAGAGACTTATTGGGTTGCAAAGCTTAGATGAAAAAAATGTTATATGTATAATGTATACCTTTTCATCGGTGGGAAAAGCGGCTATAGATTTTCAAATGTGTTAAAAAAATACTATTATTATTTCGGCTTGTGGAAATCGTTCGAATCGATTGAATTATATATTTTCCGTTATCCTTAAATTATTTTCTTTAAAATTAAAAAAATAATAACCACGCTCGAGAATGTCAAAGTTCTACAAATTTGTAGCTCTCCGATTTCTTTACGTCACTCTCAAATTGTCAGATTAGCGGAATATACACTGTTTAGCATGTAATTAACTTATCCTATCTTAAGCTTTGTTCAGACACGGCTAGTAATTTAGTCGAGTAGCGAGTAATTAAGCATTTTCGTGCGTGCGGACAGTATAAATAAGGAAAGTAGTTTAGTGAAGTAGCTGCCCACACGCACGAAAATACTTAATTACTCGCTACTCGACTAAATTACTAGCCGTGTTTGAACAAGGCATTTATCTGACGCGCTCTAAAATTTCTGATGGATATATTTTTGTTTTTTACGATCGCCTCTGTATATGGGGCTCATATTTGGTGGAGGTACTTAATCGGGAACAAGGTATTCTCCGGTATATTAATCTGCAGCGCTGTAGTAACTTTCGAAATTCCCCTCTTGGGTTCCCCTACCAATAGCACTTATTTTATTTAAACAATTCGATAACTACTGTGATTTACCATCGGGTTACCGTTCTAATCGCTAATTGATGATTCTCGCCTTTTTTCAATAATTGTGGCGCCCTTGCAGCTGAGAATAAGTTATGCAGTTTTCACCATTCGATAGGTATAAAATAAATTAAACCATGCCCTTATACCCACAATTAGATTAATTCTGCTTTTAGTCGATAATTTCCAAAGACTCAAGTCGGAACAACTGCATTTGCGCACATTAATTATTTTAGATCTTGGCTTAAAAGCGGGTTTTACACCTGACAAGTAAATGATTAATTAATGAACAAGTGCTTGTTCAAGTGACTTGACGGTTAAAATTTTCTCAACTTATTTATCAAGAGTAGCTTGCTCAAGTACTTAAAGAACTTGTCATCCATATTTTTTAGGGACCTTTTTAGTAATTAGTTAATAGCTAACATAACCCTAGACATTTGATAAAATTGAAAATAAACTTGACAATAACTTGAAGAGAGTAAAGACATCAAACTTTTCAATTCCTTTATCAAAAATTTGACAAAGTAATTGAACAAGTTTTTGATCATCATCTGTCAGTGTAAAGCCTGCATATTCTACGCGCTACTACTATAGTCCCTGGGCCAGTAATTAAATGCACTTTATGATAAAAACACCAAACCTTTAGGATGTTTCTTTGACGAGTCTACCACAAATATTTATATCGCCACATATGGAAGCGGCGCTTTAACCCAGTCTGTCAATATCAAATGTTCTTCGGTTATCGGATTGATCCAACGCGTCACTTTTTTGTCGGACAAGTTTACCACAATGTTTTATATGCAATTTTAAAATATTGTGCAAAATCCTTAGGTTACAGTCACGTCATCAATCTCATCAAATTATCGACTCCTCTTGAGGCAAGTTTTCTTAACATGCGATGATCTGTTGCATTAAAAATTCTGACTGTGTATTAAAGCGACTAGCACACTAACTAAAGTAAAGAATTATGCAAAACTTTTCCGAAACAAGAAAATATCATTGTAATTGCCAAAACACCAGGGTCTCCAAGGAACAAAATACTGTTTAATCGCCACCGGTTAAATAATTGCTCCGGGCAGCAAGCTGACGTCATTTTTTTAGTCATAAGAGGTCATCGACCAAAATTATGACGTCACTTTACTGACGTGTTTTTGACGTGGTTGAAGCGACGTCTTTTCGACGTCATTTTTTTGTCATAGTAGCTCATAAAAATCTAATAACGTCATGTTTAGAAAAACCACCAAAAAAATTTGTTACATTTTATGATTCGTGTCAAAATCCAACCGAAATATTAAATGACAGGAAAATAAGACTAAGAACAATACAAAATTGAAGTAGGAAAACACTCTACCAATAGATGGCGTAATGAAAAATAAACTACTACGTTTATTCAACATCTCCGCTTCTTATAGGAATTTTTGGACCTTGTTGTTATCGCCTCCACCGTACCGATGAGACGAAAATGGTTTGATACCGGTCTGCGGTTAGTGATCTCGATTAACTTTGAAAGGAATACCTTCGGCTAGTGTAAAATCTGCATCTGCATCTCCAGGTTGGACAGTATCCTGAAAATACGACCTTGCAGTACAAGGAAATTGCAAGCAGTAAGGAGTTTTTTTCTATTTCAATTTTTAGATAAAATATCGTCAGAGACAAATATCGTATCATTTTAGCTTTTGAACAAATAAGTATATGCGTCAATTTTTCGTCATCTTAATAACGTCATTAACGGGACGTCTTTTGTTTGTAACTTAGGGAGGTCATTTTCACGTCATTTTGTCGTCATCTTGTGACTTCTTTGCTGACCAAAAATGACTAAAAAAGACGTCAATAAGACGTCAGCTTGCTGCTTGGGTGTGTTATATTCTGAATTAGTGTTTAAAGTATGTGAGCTATACCTTAATGGAAAAATATTATTTTAGTACATATTAAGTGTATTTTTATGCCACAAATTAAATTTATAAAAATGTAAAAAAAATTGCAAAGAATGGCACATGCTAGGGCACCGACGTTATGACCTTTCTGGGTAATTACTTTTAATTCTTCCATTTTTTAAGCATACGAAAAAGTCTAGCCACAGGTCGTCTTTAGAAGGCAAAAATATAAACAAACCTATACTTGTTTTTACTCACTGGTGTAATTTTCATTTTTGTCAAGCTCTTATTCCAAATTAGGTAAAGCCAAAAAGCATTAGTTCTTTTATTTTTTCATTGAACATAAAATCTAAAACATTATGATTTGATAGGATAGATGTCATGCTATTTAAAACCGCTTATAGATCAGAAAATATGTGTGACCACATTCATTGTCATTTTTTGTAGTTGTATGTTATGTTTTACCTTGTACTGGATTAAGCAGGGGATTCGTTATGAGAATAATAGTAATAATAGTATTGCTTTATACAGGGTTACGGCTGTGCGGTTTTTTTCATAAGGAAAAAATGTTTATTTAAAGTTAAAATCACACAGACTCCTTATGTCCAAAAATTGCAATTTTACCGAATATACATTCAGGATGTGCTGATAGTCAACGATAATATTGAAAGGGCTGGTGGAATAACTTAAAAGCATCCAAAAACATTACATGTCATTAGTAAAAATCGATGATTCTCAAAATATTTACCCTTTAATAAAATATTTTATGCTTTATTTGGTTTCTGGGAGATCAAACTTAAACAAAATATCATTTGGCTTTTCTTCAGAATAAAATTAAAAAGTTTATTTAACATTTTTAAAAAATTAAACTTTTATACATTATGAAGAACTATTCTGCTCTTACACAATATAATAAAAGTTATGATTACTTTAAAACAAATAAAATGATGAAATACTTAATATTAAGTTACTTACAATACAAAGGTTTAAATCTATAAACAAAGGCTTATTAGCACTCGGTTGAAATTATTTTATTCCAATGGAATAAATCTTAACAAGACGCCAGACGAGAACTGGGCCAATGGTTGCGTCTCAAAAATGTGGTAAATAGTTAACCTAAAAACTTACTAATAAACTTGTTAGAAAACTGAAAAAAAAATTAATAGTATAGCTTTCCGATTGTCAAAGAATTTTTATGATCAGTTCAGTATTTCCGAAAATTAGCCCTTACAAACAAACAATCAAAGTTACAAACTTTACCTCTTTATTTATAATATTAGTATAAGTGATTATTAAATTTTAAATCTACTAAAAATAAGCAAATTTGTTATTTTTCTCTGAAATTTTAGCACTCCTGAATAGTGTAGCTTTTAAACTGTCAAAGAGTTTTTATGATCGATTTAATTATTTTCGAAGATTAGCCCTTACAAAGATATACAGGAGTGGGCATAAGTCACCTGGCAAATTTGCACCCATTTTAAACAACAAAACACAAGTTTACAAAATGTTGGTTTTGTTTCAATTTTCACAAAAATAATTACAATATGTGTTTAAAATGTTCACCTTTCATCTTAATACACTTCAAATAACGTTTTTCGATGGACTTAACAAACAAAATGGTCGACATGGAGCATCTTGAACACTACCGGTCTTCTACGAACTTTTTGGATAATTTAACAATGTAATTATGATTTGATAAACGTTAATCAGAACATCTTTCTGTAAAAAGTTCTTCAATAGCTCCATAATGGCGATCAATACAATAAAACTGTTTCAACAAAAACACACGCTAAACTTTTTGTTTAATCATTATTAAATATAACCTATAACACTCCTAAAAGTGTAGCTTTCTGATTGTAAAGGAATTTTTATAATCGGTTTAGTATTTCTGAAGATTAGCCCTACAAACAAACACACAAAGTTACAAACTTTACCTCTTTATAATATTAGTGTTGATTTAGCATGTCAATTTTAAAATTTGCCGGAATATTTTTGAGCTGCCGCGTAAAAATAGGCAATAGAGCACAAACAAATCACCGCATCGGCATAATGCAATAGATGGTCGAATTTTTAAGGTGCGCCATGGCCACTCTATAAACGGGATAACAGTGTGCGGAGACACTCCCACGAAAAACGGATACGGAAGTATGCTTCAGCCCATCATGGTACATCCCATGAGGTTCACAATTATTCAATCGCTGATTCGGTGTTGTTCTGCTAAAATCTACTCGGACGATTTTTGTAAAATAACTAGGTTATCGTGACATCGGCAGTGACGGCTTTTATTTTTAATTTTTAACTTATATGGTATGTACCATTTATCTAAAATATACTATTTTATTTTATTTTACATTATACTGTTGTTACAAAAATTAAGCAAATTATGCACATTATCAGTGCAGTTTACACTGCATGAATGAAATATCTCACTAACTCAATTAAAACTCAAAAAACATTTTTGGAAAACTCGACGGTGCACGTCAAGCTTTTTGTTTAATTACAACAAAAACAAAATATTCCGTAGACTCAGCAATTTCCAGAATGATGAGAGGTCACAATACTCTTTGTAAAGACTTGGACATTTTTTTAAATTCTTTTCTAAGATTTATACAAAACGTTAAAAAGAAATTTTACCAACCATTAACCTTAACTATTTATTGTTATTTCCTCATAACTACATTTGTATAAAAATATTGTGATTTTAATATCCCTGTATATTTTTAAATTAATAAATTGTAACTTAATATAAATTGTTTAATAGTGGTTACTGTTTGGGGACATAAGTTCTGTTTGTAACCCAAAGAAAATAAATAAATAAATAAATAAATTATGCTTTTGGTCTTTTTGACACTTATACCAATTACAGGGTGTCACACTTCCATAAAAAAAGGGATACATCCCATGAGGTTCACAATTATTTAATTGCTGATTCGGAGTTCTGCTAAAATCTACTCGGACGATTTTTGTAAAAAACCAGGTTATCGTGACATCGGCAGTGACGGCTTTTATTTTTAATTTTTAACCAATATGGTATGTACCATTTGACCAAATTCTATTTATTTACTTTATTTTACACCTTACTGTTATTACAAAAATTATATACTTTATAGCACGTTCTCAGTACAGTAAGACACTTCATCAATAAAGTCTTTCACAAACTCTGATTAATTTAGGTATTGATCGTCAACCTTTTTGTAAAAATAAGGCACCCTGTATGTCATGACATTTTCAAATTTCTCATAAAATTCTAGTGTCTTTTATGGATTATAATTATTGTATCCATCCAAATATCAATACAATGGTAGACTGCGACTCAGCAGAGATAAAACCATGCGGTAATGAGTTCTGTCTCACTTTCAAATTATTCTCCTTTTTTGTTGCTCGCACACTGTTTATAACGACTCGATTAGACAGAAATATTTGATTATCATTTTTATTTCTATGACGCCTCTGGCTTCTTCTCAGCTGAATTCTACTTTAAAATTGCTTTCAGTTTTAGGAAAATATATATGTATATATATATATATATATATATATATATATATATGTATATATGTATATATATATATATATATATATATATATATATATATATATATATATATATATATATATATATATATATATATATATATATATATATATATAAAAATAAGGTTAATAATAGCTGGTTTATGATATCATAGGAGCATAAGACATATAAAAGTTATTTAAATATGCCTGGATATAAAAGGCTGATTTTCAACAATCAAAATTCCAAAACTATAACTGTATTTATTGGTCTAGGCTAATATACTTATGGGTGCAGGTTCCTTCTTATTTAAATCTTAGACTATTGTGATCAATTAAACTCGAAAAAAGCGTTTTTGTTTTTCTACTTTTAGCGGTCGACTTTTTTGGAGCATTATTGTTCAAATTAGAGGGTTAGAGGGTAGTAGAAGTTAATATTTTATGGCATATTCTAAGAGTTCTCCGTAATCTTTGCAACCAAAAAGGTCAACATTTATAAATAATTTTAAATCGACTTCAAAAAAGAGGGCGTTCTCAATTCGCCTGTATGTTTTTTGTAGTGTATTTTCCGCGATTACTCCGTCAATGGTGACCCGATTTCATATTTTTTACTTTATTTGAAAATGTTCTCTATGCCGTACGTTGTTGGTGCGGTAAAGCTGCCTCTAGCCGGGTATATGCTAAGATCATGTGCTAAGATAAAAAAAAGAAGAGATTAGGGGTGCGTTCAGAATCGACAACCTTGGGGTAAAATTTACCCTTTTCGACGAATTGCAAGATGTACTGTTAGTGTACGTTTATTTAATGGTAATAATAATAAATTATAAAGCAAAAATTGGTACTTTAAAAAAAAGTAAACCGAATAAAAAAATAAAACTTACTTAACAGTTAAAAATAATAAATTAAAAAAAGTCGGGTAATACCCTATGCGCTAAACTGCTTAATGTTAATAACGAAATAAGCAAAAGCTTTTTATACTTTATATGTTATTACGCAACTTGATTTTTTTTTATTTATTTAATATTTATAACTTTTTAGAAAGTGTTATTTATTTTTTGAAGTTTTATTTTCTTGAAGTCGGTTCAATTTTTTGTGTGTTTATATTATTCAAACTTATGTGGTAAAATTTACATTTTATTTCAATAAGAGACCACGAGAATCTGTCAACAGCCAAACCTAAACGTTTCGCAAGACGTCCACCTGATCATTTTTTTAATGGCGTAATTGCGCAATATTTTTCCCATATCTATCTATTCATGCAAGAAGTTATTCAATGAACATATGCAGATTTAAGCAAAACTAATTGATTGTAGAATTTCATCCATTTGATGAGCATGAAGGTAAACTACTGAACAAAACAAACAATATTTCTACTGTATGTCACAACGATCTGCTTATACCTCGTCTGATATAATGATATTTAAACAAATAGAAAATTTGGCCCGAAGTGCGTAATGCGATAAAAGACATAAACTACGTTCCAAAATGTTGTTAATTATTAATCTTAATGGTTGAATTTTTTCAGAAATACTAATAGTTATAATAGGGGTGTTGTCAATAAAATCAGCTAAACCATGAGTAAATCATAGAATTAATAAATTAGTTGTCTTTTGTGACAACATAAATATATTATAATAAATGTATATGTCGCAGGCAAATTGTTATTTTAGGCAAATGGCTTCTGCCTAGGCAAATGCCTTCTGTCTGGGCAAATGGTGTATTTTCATTTTCAGATACTATTTGCCTAGGCAAATGCTATTTGCTTAGTCAAACAGCATTTGAATCTATTTGCCTAAGCAACTTTTAGGCAAATGGAAATAGAACAAAAAACAGACAGTCATGCAAAACTGTCACATAAAGGAAGTCATTGTTAGTTCTGTTTAGTTAAATTTAAATATATTTTTTTAATTTCCTAATAAAGGAAATAAAAAAAAATGAACTAACCAAAACTAACCATGGCCGGCCCAATGTGACAGTTTTAAATGACCGTCTACAGCGCTTCGAACCAATCAAATTACACGTGATTTTGCTTTTTACTGTAGTCTACAAAACACACTGTACGCCTAATATGTCATCAGATATGTATATCACAGTAATTTGCCTAACAAGGACGCACGGCAAATGCATTTACCTAGGCAAATGGCTTTTAAATAAAAAATATTTAAATCATTTGCCCAGGCAAAAGGCATTTGCCTAGGCAGAAGCCATTTGTCTAAAATAATCATTTGCCTGCGACATATACACCAGGGTGGGTCAAAAAAATATTGTTTTTATTTTGACTTCTGACACTAAGGCTGAAAGCCTAAATACTAACGTACCGTGGGTGTCTTACGCAAGGTAAGAGGAAGTTTGTTAACACGGGACTTAAAAACTTGAAGATTTGGGGAAGAAGGAAAGACCTCTGCTGGCAGTAGGTTCCATAGTTTAGAAACTCTAGGGATAAAAGAACCAACGAAATGGAAAGTTCGAGGCCTATCCAGTTGGACCGTATAGAGATGCATACGTGCGGCACCACGAGTTTCTCTGTTGGGAGCTGCAAGAGGAGGGACTATACTAGATAATTCGTCGGAGCAGAAGCCGTAAAAGTATCTATAAAACAGCGATAGATCTCCCACAGCTCGACGATGAGCAAGAGAAGAAAGTCTTTGAGTAGGTAAAGGATCATTCCATCCTTGACCTTAAACATCTTTTAATTGTTATATTTTTAATTTTTAAATAATTTAATTTTCGATAGAAATAATAGAAACTAAATTGTCAATAGTCTTTGACCTGAATACCTTTTTAATAGTTAGATTTATCAACAAAATATTTCTTATATTTTTGTAAAGCGTATAATTTTCTATGACTTTTTAAGGTTTTGCCGTACTATTAACAAATACTGAAATATTGTTTTTGTATGAAACCAAGACAAAGGTGTTAAACTGTAATCAGGCGGATCTTCCTATTAAAATTAAGAAGTTCATCGTTGCCGACCATTTTCTAGAGATGCCCAGGAACCAATTTTTTAGTGTCAAAAGTCAAGATAAGAATAAAATAAAAGAGACTTTGCCTGCGTCTATATTAGTCCACTAATAATAACAATTAAAAACCCCCTTTTTTTAACAACTGTTAAAAAAAAATGGAATTTTAGATAAGTATGTAAAAATATACTATATTTTAGAGTCTGTTTGTCTAATGCACAAAAAGTATTCAGAACAAATTCATGCCATGCAAGAAAATGTTTAATGCTTTGCCACTTGACGTTCGACAGATAAAACAGTATAAAGCTTTTAGAAATAAGGTTAAAGCCTTTTTAATCCACAGGCCTTTTATACTGTCGAAGAGTACTGGGCGCATGGGTCATTTTAGATTTTGACATGTATTTTTTACCTTCTTGTTTTTTATAAATAATGTTTATGTGATGTATATATTTTTTCTTTTTAAACTGTTTTTATGAAGAATGACAATTTATAGTATATGTATGATTTTTAACATGTTGTTTTAAAATTGTATTGTATTGATTTGTTTTATTCTAATTTTGTGTAACTGACTATTACAAAGTTCATGTCATTTAGTCACGTTTTCCTTTTTAATTATTTATTTATTGAATATGACTATTAGTATAAGTTTTACCATTTTGTTTGTATGTTTGTATACATGGATTTTGTTTGTTTTTTATTTTTGCAATATTGCATTTTTTATTACATTTTTATTTATTACAGCTTTGTTAACAAGAAATAATTCTTAAACAATAAAGCATATTTTAATTGATTGATTGATTGATTTTTTTAATGAAATGATTCTGGAACTTAGTATGTAAATAGATGTACACCTAATAATCCTCTACTGACAGAATTTTACCATAAGAAGCAGCGGAAAAACGTTATTTTCCTATATAATAAGTAGGCAAGGCGTTTAGATGCCCCATGGTTAAAAAACACCAACGATGTTAATGGGTATTTCTGCTTCGTGTTGCCTGAATAGGCATTTCATCTATTGGGAAAGTTATTTTATATGGTAATCGGAATGTAATAATAATAATACAAATCTGTCAATGGTCACGAAGATGCAATACACCGTATAGAGTGGCTTAAAATGGTTTTGTTTTTAAAGAAGATTAAAGTTCCTTAAAAATATCATAGTATACCGGGTGGTACATCACCAAACTGGCCATGGGAAATTTCATGTAAATTTTGATACCTTTAGATATTGGCTCCCCTATTGATTATACAACAAAATTGTAATAGAATATTTTGAAGACTTGGAGATACGCTTATACACTAAGTTTTGGGATTATCTAATAAGCCATTTATAAGTAATTTAAGTAAAACTATTTGTAAGGTCGTTGCATGCTCGGTACATGCCGTAATGAATCCACCAGTAATTAATAAATATTAATGATTAACTACTAGAGAGTTAAACGTTGATTCAAAAATTGACAAGACATTTTGTTTATTACTGATGGATATTTAAAGGTATGTATCAGGTAAGCAACGATTTAACAAACAATTTGTTAAATAACTTATAATAACTGGCCTATTGGAAAAACACAAATTTAAATGTTAAGCTTATAGTCCCTGGACCAGTATAGAAATTAATTTTAGACAAAATCTTTGGGGTGGTTCCTTTAGACGAGTCTACCACGAATATTCATACCGCCATATATGGAAGCGGCGCTTTAACCCTGCCTGTCAATGTCAAATATTTCGGATGTCGGACTGGGCAAACGCGTCACTTTGTTTGTCGGACAAATTTACCACAATGTTTTAAATGCAAATTTAAAACATTGTGCCAAAATCGTAAGTGTTACAGTCACGAAATCATAAGACCCATGGACATGTTTTGGATATCGAATGTTTAAAAATTGCATGTATAACATTGTGGTAAACTTGTACGACAAAAAGTTGACGTTTGCCAGTCCAACACCTGAAACATTTGACACTGACAGGCTGGGTTAAAGCGCCGCTTCCATATATGGCGATATGAATATTCGTGGTAGACTCGTCAAAAGGATCCCCTACTAAAAGGTTTTAAAAGTGTTATTATAAATTTATATAGTTCAGGGACTATTATCATTAGCGTCTTTGAAATCCAATAAAGCTTGTTTTAAAATTAATAGGGGAGCCAATATTTAAAGGTATCAACATTTACATGGAATTTTTATGGCTAGTCTGACGATGCAGCACCCGGTATAGCTTGTTACATAAAATGTTGTTACTTCCATATTTCCAAAATACCAATAAAATTTTAAGGTATATTCGAATCATAAATATACATTTTTTATTAAAATTGCTGACGGTTTAACCAGAAGTATTACTGGCTGTTTTTTTTTAGACATCAGTGCCCAGTTTTTCCTCTAAGATATTTTTTTTTGTAATGATATCTTTTTAATGATATAACATGGCCTTTATTTTAAAATTGGCAAAAAGAAAACCAAATACGACTATTATATATAATTTAAAAACCTGTTCCATTATATTCAGTAGATATATGAAAACCAAAAAATTGCCTACAACACACATACAAGCAGTGAGATTCCTTAGGTATTAAATCCTGAATAAATTACACAAATTTTGTAAGGCATAATTTTCATGTAATTTGCCCAGAGAAATTTCGGAATTTTCTTAAAGATTTTAAATGAAGACACTTATAATTTATTTAATGTTTAAATTCGATCACTAATTATGAAAGTAAAATAAGTCATGTATTCATTATATTATAAATTTAGCAAATAATCCTAAAAATGCATTTTACCTTATAACTATTGTCTACATTTGTTCAAAAGTAAGTTCAAAACGAGTTTTTAAGATTTCTATGAAATTTTTTAAATTTGTCGTCACACCAACAATCACGTGACAAATTTTACATAAAGCTTGATGAATATCAATAAAAAACATCATTTTTAAATTACAAACCCTATTTAAGTCAAATATTTAGATTAGACCTCTAAATCTGTTTTAAAAAACTGTTTTTTTTCAGAAACTAAACAAAATGGCAGGGACATTCGAGTAGTTACAAACATTCCAGTATCTCAGAAATCTACATCATCTAGTTCCTCTGCATCTACTCCTAGTACCTTAATACCTGAGGGTAAGTGTACCTTTTAGATATAGCTAATATCCGGTATTGCGTAGTTAGCATTTCATATGCAGCAGTTTAAAATTTCGAAGTTACTACTTTGTGTGATACGATCATACCAAATTTTCATTTGGTATGATAGCATCGCAGTATTTAAATTAAGAATTAAAATATTAAAATAAATTGAATTTCCTTCGCCAAATTACCAAGAAAACTTTTACCACCTATTTAAAAAATATATATGGTATTTTTTTTTAATAAAGACAGTTTGTCATGGGCTTCAAAGAAGAATTGTACAGGGCATTCCATTTTAGAGAAAAACGGCTCTTTTTTTTAACTTTTAACGAATTTTCTAAGAAATCCAAGATAGCCAGTTTATGTATTTTCGATCGGAGAATTTGAAAATCGTATTATTAAAACAACTGCATATAAAACAAAAGCCTCACGCCAGAAGTGTTACATTTTATAAATGATTCTATTATTTATTATTACATTTTTGGATTCTGTAATGTCGTAAATTTGAATTGTTTTTTTAATAATGGTACTATAAGTCTATCTGTGGTCTCCAACGGCCTCGCGCCTGTGGGGCCTCGTGCCTGAGGGCCTTGCGCCTGGAGGGCCTCGCGGCTGGAAGGCCTTGCAGTTGAAGGTATGAATTGTGAGACATTGATATTATTATGCTATAATTGTGTGCAAGATAAACAACGTGATTTAGGTATAGAAAAGATGGACGCGAGTAAGGAAATTCAAGGATACAAGAAATACATATATGAAGTTTTTTGACTGGATTTTACTTAAAAATGGACGTACTGCAAAAAAAAAACATTTTAAAGCTTTAAGTTTCTAGATTTTAGTATCTTTTAAAAAACAATTTTTGCAAGCAACGTGTACTAAAGAATACGGATTTTTTTTAGTCTAGGAACTTGGAAACACATTTTCAACTTCTTTATTTAGCTTTATTTTAGCTTTTTCAAAGTTCTATACCGCCAGTTTTCATTAAAGTATCGAACTTTAAATAAAAAAGAATCGTTTTGTCTTTAACCATCAATATATCAGCAACCGCACACCGCAAAAGAAAATTGGGGACGGTTTTAAAAACTTGAATAAAACTTCCACAAAAGTCGTCTATTGTTTTTTTGTTTTTTTTTTATTCTTTACATAAATTTAAAATAAAAATAAGGGTTTCTGGTGGCTTTTGTAATAATCAGGCGCTTAATTAAAAATATCTTGAAAACGAGTAATGTTTTAAGTGTACCTTTTACAGTTCAATATGTCTACAAAACCCCCACAACGTTTAGAATCAATTCATTAGGCCGTTTTTCTGTTTTATTCTATCAAATTTGAAAAAAAATTAGGAACCACGATTTTGACTTTAAATGATTTGAATTTTATTTCTTTTTAACGACTCAGAAAAAAATTAATTTTGTTTTTCAATAAATTTAAATACTTTTATCAAACATTAATAAATTTTTTTGGAGGGATTAAAAAAATTTAAAAAAACGCAAACCAAAAAAACAAAAGCCGTAGCCGTTTTTGTAGAAAGTTTATTCAAGATTTTAAAACCCTGCCTTATTTTCTTGTTCAATTAGCGGTTGCGGAGATATTAAGGGTTAAAGACAAAAAGATCCCTTGTCATTTAAACTTCGAAATATCAGCGAGAAGTGGTCGTATAAACCAGAACTTTAGAAAAAAATAACAAGTTAAAAAAATCCATATATTAGTTAAGTTGAATTTTTTGAAGTTCGTTGACCTTAAAAAAACGAAAAAAATTCGGAAAAAAATATTTTTGGTATTCATTAAGATTGTGCAGAATATGCTGCCTAAACAATTTTTTTATCGTAAGATCTTAAAACTAGAAACTTTAAAGTTTAAAATGTTTTTTTTTAATTCAGTACGACCATATTTAAGTGAAACACAGCCATGTAAAAAAACCTCTTTTTTGTAACCTTTATTTTTTTCTGTAGTAAGTTTTGGTTTTTTCTTCTTCCTCTTTTTTTTTTTGAAAAAATTAGGAAAGGGTCCTCGCAGGTAGATGTTTATCTACGACAGTGTTTTTGGGTAATAGAAAATACATTAAAAAAAAGTCTGTATTTGTGGCGAGCAATGGTGCATGGGCTAACGTGTTAGCCTCTCACCGCAGCCATCCGGGTTCGAATCTCGTAGTCGGACATCGGATTTTTCATTGCTCGTTACCTCACAGTTGGCAATGACAAACCACTGTGTAGTATTCTGCCATTTCTAGGTAGTAGTTATTTAAAAATAACGTCCGTGGTGGCACTACCGCGTTGTCTAAAAGGTGTTGTGAAATGCAAAAACTGCATTTAGGTGCTTGGATAACGTTGACAGAACTCGACAATAATGGGTTAAACATCCAGTAACCCGGCACTGACGGTACACTTGTATTTAGGCATAAGCCTTCGTGAGATGTCATAAAGATTAAAAAAAAATAAGTTGGGGACTCTTTTTGGCCTTGACTTTTTGCTATTTTCATCGACAAAATGGCGGATACGACTTCGACTACGCCTGTTTTTACCTACGCTACGCCACTGTTTAATTAAATACATATATTAATATTTAAATTAAATATAATCCAGGTCATCACCTTTTACTTTAAAATCCTTTAAATTTTTCCTTTATGTAAAATTTACTAGTTTTTTAAAGTGAATTGTTCATTAGATAAAAAAACTACAGATGGTAACGGATAATGCTATATTACAAGTCTCCAGAAAATACCTTTGACGCAAAAAGAAAATTATAAAAATCTAAAATAAAATCTACCAATAGATAATAAAAACTTTAATGACTTTAAAGTACCAGGTGATACCCTGCGTTACCTGTATTGTATATTGATATATTTGTTTAATTAAATAATATAGGCGAAAATGTGACTGTTTAAGCGTCAATAACTTAAAAAAGATTGATTGAAGATTGACCATAGGATCCAAAAATGTTGTTATAAATAGAGTGTTCCATTTAAAATACCCAACATTTATGGCGTTAGTCTTTGGTTTCTCATGCTATTGGTTTTATATCACGATTTTCAGATTCTCCGAGCTAAACTACATCGAATAACTATCTTAAATTTTTTGAAAATACGGAGAAAGTCTAAAAAATTGCCATTTTTCCTCTTAAATGGAATACCCTTTACTTAGCACTTGAAAAAAGTCATTTTGTAATCGCAGTCAAATGCCACTTTTTGGGTAATTTAAAATTTTAACAAGTAATAACTATAACTGCTTTGTATTTTCAGGAAGAAATATATCGTCTGATCACGCCTTAGCATCGAGACAATCATCTTATTCCAATTGCAGCTCTATCCCTGACGAAGGTATAAATTAATTATTGTTTTACTAATTTCCATATACACAAAATACATGGCTATATATATATATGGCTATCCAAGAAAACATTAGTGAAATTATGCGAAATAGTCTTATCTGCGACCGGCGCATCTGCGACCGATCATTAAACAGCAATAAAACCGACCTATGGATTTAAATAAGAGTGAACCCTAATGGGGCATAAGCATTGTTGCCAAGTTGTTCATAAACGCTTCCCATCGAGTTGTTTTCTTTTTGTGAAATATTTTAAAAAGTAAAGAAATTGTAGATACATTTATAATATTATTTATTTATTGCATATAGGCAGGCCTACAAATTTACGTAAATATAAAATATAAGAATATACGTATTGCAATATATGTATGTATGTATTCGTTTTGGGTTTATTAAAGGAATAAAAAATTCGTTGCTTACCAGAACTAACTATTTGTAATTGTGTATAAGTCTTAGGTTTAATTAAGTACCTACCCTTAGTACCCTTTTTCTGATTCTAAGAAATATCTCTAATAGTCCACCTACATTTTGGCAACAGTGCGTCTTAAATTTAATATATTCTAGACCCACCAGGTAGAAAAATGTGGGTTTGAAAAATTGAGTCGCTAATGCGCCGATTTTATTATCGGTCGCAGATAAGCCGATCGCTGTTAGGCCGACACAAAATTATGCAATCCGATTAAAATCACATTATATTTCTTTAATTACCGTGTTTTTTCTTAATGGCCTTTAAGCCAATATTGACAGTAGGAAGAAAAGAAATCAATACCGTAATAAACAAATTTCTTAGACAAGCTATAACTCCTAGAGCATTAAACATATCAATATAAAATTTGGTATAGGTAAATGGTATAAGAAAGGAAGAGTTTAAGCATATTTTTTTACTTTCCACACACTTCCGGTTTAACTGGAAATGGCTCCAATTTTAAATTTTTAATTGGAACACCTTGTATATTTTATTATTTTGGATTCCTGAAACAATACTATGCCAAAATGTGGTGTTTCAAAAAGTTATTAAGCCTACTTGAATTTTTTAAAGCCCATTTTTAATATTTCATCTAGGTGGCCATGATTGGATTTTATTTTATTATTATTTTATTATTTTATTATTTTATTATTTTTTTTATATTTTTTTTTCTATGTAACTAATGACGTTGTCTATGTCCTTTTGGAATATTTATGACAATAAAATCATTTCATTTCATTCATTTCAAATCATTTCATTTCATTTCATTTCATTAATCTAGTGACCCTAGATGATGTTGGAAAAATACAATCTCAAAGTTTTAGTGATATATATATAAAGCTAGGAATAAAACAATTTGGTAAATTGACATTTGAGTGAGTGTAAATTGAGAGTTTGAGTGAGAGAGATATTATTTTTTAAATGGCAACCCTTTTTAGTCCAGCAGTTTTCGAATAAAGGATGTTTTAAATAATCTAACGATATTAATTTATTTGCAATCGGATTAAAAATAAACTCATAAATAAAGGATCAAGACACCCACGCTACGTTAGTATTTAGGCTTTCAGCCTTCGTGGATTGTCCAAAGATAAAAAAAATCATAGCCAACTAGATGCAATACTAAATATGGCTCTCAAAGAATTAAGTGGGCCTAAAAACTTTTTAAAATGTCAAATCAGTATCTACAATTGTCTCAGGAATCCAAAAATGTTAAAATATACGGGGTGTTTCATTAAAACATTACAAATTGGAGTTATTTCCGGTTAAACCAGAAGTAACTAAAAAGTGAAAAATGTGGGACAAATCTCCTTTTTCCATACAATTGAAGGGCTAAAAAATTTAACTGACTACAGTTTTTTAAAAATATAAATAATTTTGCAAAATTTGGGATGTATCGAGAATCATATTTGATTGGGGAAGGGGTGGGTTAACCTATTACACAACCCATTTAACATTGTGGGCATTTCTTTTAAGAATTACCATAACCGCTCTAAACACATCATATTGATAGCCACAACAGCTTAAAAAATCCCGATTTTTTTCTTTTTCTTATTCTTTTTATATGCATCCCAAATCAGACTCTGTTTTGATTTAAAAAGCGTCCAGACAAATAAATATGCCGCCTGGACCCTTCCAAACCCCCAAATCTTGTCCCCTGTTAGTAAACTGTTTGTACTTAAACGTTTAGCCAGTCTTTAGATAAAAAAAGAGAAAAGTAAGAAATATATAGACATTATTAAATCCCCTTATTTTAACAACTAATCTTAATCGGATATTTAATCGTAATACCACATAATTTAATCTTAACAGTAACACAAATATAGAACAAATCACAATTAGTACCTTTAAAAACAACACGAACTATGGTACTTAATTTTATTATTTAATGCGCACGTCACTGGCCATTACATACTTAAACACGAATTATCTCTAAAAATATACATACCTACGTTTTAAACTAATAAACAAAACCGCTTTTAATATTAACAATGTCTAATACCGACCCAGTGCGAAAAATGTAGTGTTTGCGAATAGTGTAGTAGTGTTTTAGTGTGCCCTCTGTGCAGTGTTCTTGCTAATAATCTAATGGCTAAAATTATACGTAAAACATTGTTGAAAATGTTGATTTAATATAGAAAAGTGTTGGTTATGTTAACTATTATGTCTGGGTTTTCATGATCAAGGTTAAAGCAATTTTTACGATGTACTGCTAAATAATGCGATAATGATACTATCTAAAAAAAAAGATAATGTGTATTTTTATGAGGTAGGATCCGTAATATGAATATTTGATTAAATAGTACTTTCACCGATACCGACATTTTTTTTAATGTCATAACAAAAGTTTATTTTAATTTAACTATCAATTGTACACTGGTCTAGTATAGTCTATCCATGTTTCATATTCCAAACGTGTAAAGGTCGGGCCTCACATACCCGCACCAAACCTGGATTCACGGTGAGAGAGGAAAGTGGGGCACATTAAATCGAAAAATTCAAAAGCACTATTCATGCCCTCAAAAATATAAAAAGTATTTTTGTCAAGCTAAATCTGTTGTTTTATGTATGTATGAGTATATATCTTTGTTTAAATAAAACAGATTTTCCCCCTTATCTCTGCTTCATTTTATCCAAACTTTAAGTGTAGTATAGGTAAAAGTCTGGCCACACATAACCGCACCGATGTCCCACAAGACCCGCACCGTAGCACGACCGTGTTTTATATGGTCTGAAACATGTCAAACCAATGAAATCATACGTGGATCGGATAGGGCCGATGTTCCCCGAACCAAGTTTTGAGTTTACCATGCGTCACCTTTTATTTCAGTTCATGACGTATAAAAATTAAAAGTTAGTGGTTAAAGTTTAGTTGTTGTACACACACAATACAAAAAAAATTATTTAATAAGTATTAAAAAATGTAAAATTAATTTTATTGTTACATCCTTTAAGCATAAAATTCTTTTCATGCCTATTGGTTACAATTTGTGAATAATATGTGAGTAAAACTTAAAATTAATTATTTTTTGTTTTAATAAGTTTTTTTTTAATTAAGTGGTCAGGCACGGATGGGTAATATTAAGCCTACGGCATTTGATTACAACGGTATATTTCAAAACCGAGACACGGCGGTGATACGGTGCAGGCCTCGATGTGAGTATGTGTGGCCAAACCTTAAAACTGTGTTACCTTATTTGTGAAAGTTTATTTAAACTGATCAGCTGTAATTTAAAGTGTGGTATAATTAAGTCCTATTACTGCAGTTTGATTAAATACAAAACTTTTTGCACCGCATCCCCCTACATTTCACCAGGGAAACGCACGGCCACGGGCTCGTTGCGGTTATGTGTAGCCCGACCTTAAGTAGTGATCAACGAGTGATATCGTAATTTCTGTACGTCTATTGGTTAAAAGGCAATAAAACATAATTGTAAACCTGAAGCAGGGCACCGGCATTGTAGTTTTAATTATGAAAATAATGTCATAAAATTGCTTACAATAAATAAAAGATATTAAATTAAATTGCGAATGGAATGTCTTAGTGCGTCTCTGCCTATTCCAGCGTATACGTGCACACTGGATAAATTTATTTATTTCCTTCGCATTTTTAACTTGGATTGACTTTAAATATTTAACTTATTTAAAATTTGGAATCTTCAACAGTTACGTTTATATTTCCCTAAAGTAAAACATACTTAAAAAATATTTAGCGAATAAAATGCAAATTGAAAAAAAAACTGTTTTGCCAAACATTTAACCCCTTAAAAATTCCTTACGTATGCCCTTGACTTGGACATTTTGTCAAAATTATAACCTTACATCAAATAATTATTATGTCTAATTTACTTGAATTCGGGTAATGTTTTAGAACTATTATACCCTCTTAAAAGTTTATGTACGTACACCCATGGCTTAAGGAATCTGCCTTGGTTGAGATCTTATCTAAATATGTCAAATTTTGTTTTAGTTCGGTTATCGCTTTTTTTATTATATTTTTTAAATGTTACTTAAAATAATTTAAAGTTAAAATTAAAACCAGAATAAAGTTTTGGTATCCTGTATCTCCGATATCATCCACTTTTGTACTGAGGTAAGTTGGATTAGATCGTGATATTTTAGCCTTCGAAGTTTATGGTAGCTTTTTTTCGCACTTTTTAGGGACACCCTGTATAAAACCTTGATAATTAGGAGTGTTTACCTCCCTAAAATTTAATTTTTACTGTTTTAAGGACAGGCAGTCTAAAATGATTTAGGTATGCAAATTATTGTAAGATTTAATGTGAAAATGTAGCCACAGTTTAAAATAGTCGCTTTGTACACAACTTATAGTGGCTGTAGCTCGAAGAGGGTGCAACACATATTTTTGGAAATAAAAACTTATTTGGAGCTCAAACATACGCTCTTAATATATTTCTAGTGTTGGCAATATTAATAAAGTAAAAATTATTACTTACGTACGTTTTTAAATATGTAATATAAATTTTATGATCCTACCTCGTAAAAATGCGCAGATAGACTTTGTAAACTGCCATTAGAATAATAATTAATTTTTATAAAGCAGATAACGTAAATACAACAACACTTTTTTATATTCCTTTTCTACAGCTTTACATCTATTTACTTTTTGGTGTTCAAGACGCTATTAATAAAATACCGAGACATTTCGTATCATGTAGGATTGGAACAAGAAAGTCAAGACTATCAAGACCGGGAGTATCAAGTGATGGATAATGGACAAGAACGTTGGTCAAGCAGCAAAAAAGAAGGCAGAGGAGAAAACATAACTTGCTTAATAGAAGTATATCACAGGAAAGACAAAGTGTAGTGGAAATAAAGGAAGTTACATCAGAAGATACGACCAAAAACTCTAAAGGAAAAATAGAAAAAGTATCAGAAAACATAAATAAAAATCCTAAAGAAGACATAGAAACTGCATCAGAAAATGTACCTAAAGACCTTAAAGACAAAGTGGAAAATGTTGTAAAATCTGATGAAGCTACACAGAAAAACATCGAAAATCTCAGACTAAAAAGAGTAGAGCATAAATACAAAGTCGAGTCTCCAAAAGAAGTAAGAGTCGAACAAATAAAGTCGAGCGACAAAAACTTAAAGCCAAAAGTAAGAGTCTTGATGATGACGACATTCTAAGAATTCAAGAGCTCTCCGAGGCAAGTGAAAGCGAGGATGCTAAACCTCAGGCGAACATTATAATTTCTGAGGCTTCCTCAGAAGAAAATCTTTTGGACGAGTCAGATTCCGAATTAACTAAAAACGTAAAGGTCTGGACTCCATGTGCCTACAACTAAACGATAATAATCAAATAGAAGCTGTTTCTCACATCAGCCCTGCTGAAGAGCAAGCATTACGAACCTTCCTGGGAGGACTTAATCTTGTTCAATCACCAGAAGAATCTGCTAAAGACTTATATGAAAGAACCTCTGGGCCAGAAGATGCCAAAGCCAAAAAACTTCAGAAACGCAAGGAGCTAGAAGAATATTTTTTGCCAATAGCAGAAAATCCCAGATTTCTAGACGCTATATCTGAAGAAGCAAGCGATGTGAGTGACAAAGAAGGTCCAAGTACAAGCAGAAGCATTCACCATATCAAGCAGTGTACTCCAGAGCAAGATTTGCTTCATGTAGCTCCTTTGATTCCACCCAGAGAACATAAAAGCAATACATTAGGTAAATGGGGAGGTCAAGTAGAGCAGCCTGGCGCTGTTTTGGTAGAAACTAAAATATTAGAGCCAGAAAATGTGCAGGAAACCGTTTGTCGCACTCAAGTGGGCAAAGAGAAGGTGGAAGTTGTTTATATAGCTGACTCCAGTGAGTCTTCAACATCTAGTGGTGATTTTGAAGAAGCATTTGATAGATTTCAACAAGAAAATGAACCAGAACAAAAAGTAAATTGTATTTCCAGCTTAAAGGAAAACGCTGAAGATAAAACAACAGATAATTTAGTTGAAAATAGGCCAGTCAAAACTAGCGACAAGGAAGATAATAAAATACAAACATCTCCCCTCGAAACTCTAGATGTGGTATCCAACGAATCTCTTACAACTACATTTTTAAGCCACACCAGTTCCTCTATAAAAACTGGCACAAGCACAACGCCCGATGCGCAGCCTATCGCTTTTGACACATTTTCACAATTAACACCCCTCTTACACCAGATGATACATCGAATCACAATGAAAAACCTGGCAATGGAAAAGTTAGTAATCAAGTTTTTTTGACTATACAAAAATACCTAATGTTTTATTTGGTAAAGAACCTAACAGTAATATAAAGAATTTAAAAAGTGATGTAGAAGATATAATAAAGGGTAATAATGTATCTAAAGATGTCAATGTAGGACTTTCGAAAGGTAAGAATGACGAGAATATTTCAGAAAATACAAGTAACAATGAAAATATCACAGAGATTAGACATGTGGCTGCTATGCATGTATCGAAAAAAACTGTAAATGGGCAATTAGATAATATGGAATGCAGAAAAGTAAATGTTGATGAGATTTTTAAAAATGGGGATGTGCAAGTTGAAAAGAATTTTGAGGAGTTCAAGACTAACCAAAATGCAAAACCTTATACAAGTTCTATAACCAAAGATATAGAAAATGTTAGTGATAATTATAAAGAATCCAAAACAAACAATAACGATGTTTCTTCTAAAAATATTAATAATGTATTTAATGCAAGTGATGAAATAAAGACTGAAGACCAAAAGCATGAAAAGTCTGAAATTAAAAATATAGAGACAGATAAGCTTATATATGATGTGAATGGCCATTTAGAAAATATAAAGGTACGAGAAGGATTAATAGATAAAGACTATACTAGCAAAAATACTCAAACCAACGAAAATACAACGACTGTTCCCGAGCGGCAGTACTCACTGTTCTCAACATTGTTACGATAACAAGCTTTTACATAAACAAGAATTTTCAAATATTTATAACAATGAAAAACATGATGTATTAGTAGCTAAAAACAGTACCAGTGAAAAGATAAGCAATGCTAATTCATTTAACAAATTTACAACGATAAAAACTGAGTTTTTAAAAGAATCTATTAATGAAAACGTTTTAAAACATGTAATAATGACGTCACAGGATTCTAATAAAACTGATAGTCAAAAATTAAACGATTTTAATAACCTCTGTATGTTGAATAATGAAATAAAGGATAAAATAAACAGAAGAGAGTTAATTGGACCCGCATTTAGAAAGTCAAAATCGCCTGGTGCAAATGGTACGACTGTTATGCAGTGTTGTGTAGACCTGCCAGAAAAGACTTTTGTAGAAAGAAGAGTAAAGGAATTTTCAAGTGGTGCATATACCAATGAAAAAGAGACAAAAGAGGAAAGTGTTTTAAGGAACTTTTTAGTACATAATGGGGCGGATAATGAAACAAGGGAGGAACCAGTAATAACCAGAAATTTAGTTAAATCCAGAATAGGTAAATTATCTCAAGAAAATCACGATAATATCATTAAAGAAGAGGAAAATGAAGGGAGCGTATTAAAAAGAATAATTAGTGCTGATACTGACAAAAGCAACGTACTTCATATTAAAGGTGGAGAAAAAGAAGAAATAATTAAGCCGAAAGAGACTGTTTTACCTGTATCTACAACGAAACCAAATGGAATAGATGATCATCAAGAATATATAGGGAATAAAAATATACAAGGATATTTTAAAGATGACACGGCAAGTAATCCCAAGAAAAAACTTAAAACTACAGAGCAAAACCTTATGAAAAGTTATGATGAAATGAATAAATCTTCGGAACATATTATTTTAAACAAATTAACTAAAACAAGTGAAGACGTTACAATAAAATCCGAAAATGAAGGAAATACTAACAAAAATGTTCCAAAACAGAAAGAAAGTCACAATAAAGAAAAAATTATACCTACCAAAGTTAAAGAAGTTAATAATAAGGAAAAAATAATACCCATAACTATAGAAGAACAACAAAATGAAAATGCTCAAAACATTTATGGAAAGGAAAAGATTATTCCAATTAAATTAGAAGATAACGATAAAATACAGGGCCCAACTAATACAAAAGATTGTAAAATTATTCCAATAAATGTCGAAAAATTAAATAATAAAGAAAAATGGGAAATATCAAATCAAAAAGAAATATATAAAGAAAGTAGTAAATTATTGGAAAACTTAGTAGTAGATAAAAGAGAGACAAATAAAATTAAAGAAAAAATTATACCTATTAGTATTGAACTAAATGAACCCAAAGAAACAGTTTATAGTTTTGAAACAAAAAAAGGGACAGATAAAGTAACAGAAACAGTTATAATTCAAAAACAAACTTAAAAGAGGATAATGAACAAACAAACCTAAAAAAAGCAGTGAATCATTAGATCAAAATATACCACGTAACACAGAATTAAAAAATTCTGTTAATGAAAAAATAATACCAATTACCAGTGAAGCAAGTAAGAAAGATAATAAAAATTAGTAGAAAATGTAAATACACATTTAAAAAATACGGAAAAGATAATCCCTATTAAAATAGAACCTAAAATAAATAAAAATATTTCAACAAATACAGATGTTCCAACAAAAAGCCTAAAAGAACTTAATGAATCTTTAAGAAACCTTGCGGTTGGTAAAAAAACAGAAATTCAAGCCAATCTTTCAGAAAAAATTGAGACATTAGACGAGGTAATTAAAAAGTTCGGGAAACACCACCTGTACCACCTCCACGTCGATCAAGAAATATTTTGTTAAAAAGGAATATGAAAACAAGAATACACCACAAAACACCACCTTACAAGAACAGAACAAAATCACAAAGGAAATTAACCAAATAGACTTAAATGAAAAAAATCCTGTAAGTAGTGACATCTACACTAACGTTGTGAGTCCTCCTCGTCCATCTTCAGCAGGTAGTGACAGTTCTGACAGTGAAGAAAGCTCGAGATGTACTGCTAAATATAACCCTAACTCCTCCATAGCTGATGTAACTTCTATAACAAAAGAAGAAGAAGAAGAAAGTAGTAGTGAACAAAAATATCAGCCCATGTCTTTAAGAAATATTGTTTTAAATGTATTTATGTCGCTCCCATTTGGAGAAGAGATTTTGAGAGAGCTAGCAGAAGTATCTAAGAGTATTGATTATTTCACTAATAAAATTCCTTTTAAAAGGTATGGTAGTATAATTAGTGATAAAAATAATGATGTTTTAGTTAACAAAGAAGAAAGTATGCCTGGACCTTGGTATACTCAAAAAGATGTTGTAAGAAATGAATATGGCGACGACAAACATAAAATTTTGGAACTACACGAGAAATTTTCTACTAGGAGAAAGTATATGGAAGCAGAAAATAGCAATGTTGCTGACAGTGATAACGACAGAGTTATGATAACGGGAATTGGATCCCGAGAAACTGAGGTATTAAGTCCGAATCGGCTTTTAACCATAATTCGCGAAGAACCCAGCGAAACTGACATTGCAAATGATTACCTATACTTTGAAGATAAGACAAATGATACATTAAATGCTAAAAATCTGGGAGAATGGCTGACATTAGCCAGACACAAGAGTAAAAGCACTTCGAATCTCGACTCGACTAACATTCCTATAAATAACTTACGGAGAACTTTTGCCACACCACAAACGGAAAACGCGAAATTTTCCAGCAACACAAGACGACGCTCTTTACCTCAGGAAATTTACGAAAAACAACTGATTGAAATTATGGAAAAAGAAAGAGATATACAGAGGGAACTGGAGAAGCTTGAGGAGGAAAAAAGAAAATTACGTGCTGAGATTGCGCCGAGTAGACAGAAGGAGTTCCAAATGGAAGACTTCGTTGTGTCAAAGAAGGGTGACTTTGCTATTATGAGGGAACACGGCGACACCAAACAACCCAGACCTACATCCATGCCAGTCTTTCCTACCGAATTCTTTAGGCAGCAAATGTATGACGAATATATGGATAAATTTTCCGAAAGAGAAGAAAGAAAGCAACAAAAAGTTATTAAGATTTCGTCAAGTAATGATTTAGAAGGGGTAGAGTCACAAAATATTTTAAAAAGCAAGGAAGTAATCCATCCGATTGAGATTGAAAAAGAATTTATGGATAAAGTGAAACAAAAGTTGGGAAAAAATCTTAATGTGGAAGAAAGTGTAAAAACTGTGGCAGATGAAAGTGATGGTAAAACTTCCGATGATCCGCCAGTGATAGTTCTTGATGGTGATAAGGTGAAGGGAGTCGAAACGTTGCCGAAACATTTACAGGAGTTCGTAGGAGACCTGACTGCACTGCAGGAGGAAAGTAAGTTTTTTTGTGTTTGTGTGAAATCTGTATTTAGAAATGTCTAATATAACATTAGTGTTTTGTGTGTTTTTATTTTTGATGTATTATACTAAACAAATTTGTTGTTGTGGTTAGAATAAACATTTTATTTATAAAATCTACCAAATATTTTAGGATTTAAATATAGATCAGTATAAAAACTGTTGTATAGATGGCAGTCTCTATATGTATTTCTTACATATTTAGCAATATCGAATAATTTAAGAGTTTTTCACATGTTAGAATTTTAGTGAAATTTATGGGGAAAATTATTTTTATAATTTTGATGAAAGTTTTTAAAGGAGTTCTGGTAACAGTATATTAATTAGTGTCTTATACTTTTAATAAATTTAAATAAAACTCTTTATGCGCACACACGCCGTTTTTTTATTAAAAATCTCTGTTGATGTATTATCAAACCAAAACCTGGAAAGTTGAAAAATTTATAAATCCAATATGTGTATTAATTAATTTTTTAAATTATGTAGGGTATAGGGTGATAAACAAAGGAAATGATACTTTTTAATGTTGCTACAGTTGGTTGTTTTTTTAATTTTAGACAAATAACGCCTTGTTGGGTTTATTAGAGACATGAATTTATGGATAAATATTTTTAACTGTATATCTTAAATGTTTTAAACTTTTTCCTTAAGTTATAGATGAATATTTTAAAACATAATTTTGTATTGTGTGTGTTTTTTTTTTTGTAAAAATAGAATAACCCCAAACAAGTAAGAACGAATCTGAAAAAATTTTTGGCGAAAACCGGGAAACGTTTCGTTTATGAGATATCCATCATCAAAGTTAAAATTTAAACTAGTCCTATTTTGACTATATTCCTCCTTCTTTTTGCACACACTTCTTGATTTAAAGCATAAGTGGCATAGAATATTAAATTTTTACCATTTAAAACCCCGATTCTCTTCGTATTTTACATTATTTTTGCATTAAATTGTTTAGCTTCACCTTTTATGTATACATGGTTGCCGCATTTTTGAAGTGAGGTTTCGCAATTTTGGTGAAAAATACATGGAAAAACGGTGCTTTAAAACGTGAAAATAAAATAATGTATGCCACTGTAGCTTTAAATCAAGAATTGTGTGGCAGAAAGCAGGAGGAATATAGTGAAAATGAGATTAATTTAAATTTCAACTTTGATGATGGATATCTTGACAACGAAACGTTTACGCCAAAAAAATTCAGATTCGTGATCAGCGCCCTAAAATACCCCCGTATATACCAAATTTCGTCAAAATCGGTGTTTCCGGAGGTTTCTAAAAAATCAGAAAAGTTTTTGGATTCAAACTTCATTTACCAAAATAAATTTCCGAAAAACAAAATTCGTAATAATATCAAAATGATTCCAGCACACCGTCCAGACCTAATCCACATGTGGTTTTTGTTTTTAATAAGGAAACCTAAAATTAATCATAGTGACGTAATATTTCGAATGGTTGTTATATTTTTCGAAGCCTTCGCGAGTTCTAAAATTAAAACGTTATATTTAGGTTAATATGACCAACCGGTACACTCGATTGCAAAAGTCATCTCGGTATTGTATTTTTCTTGGATAGGCCAGGTCGTATGGGCGCACATGTATCAAAATTTATTCTCATGAAATGTTTTTGCAGGATCATGTTCAGAATAAAATGCTGATTACGATGAGTCATGTTGCTAGCTCGAATTTTGAATAGAAGTTTTTAAACCGCAATTTTTTGACAGTTAAGAAAAAAATTGCCTAAAAAAATTATCTAATTTTTTGACTAATTTTCCACTGAAAATTACTCTTTACATTTTTCAAAAAAGTTATATTCATCAAGTTATAACCACTTAAACAATTGAAAATAAGCAATTTGGCCCAACTTTATCATTTAAATAATGTAGGACAATATGAAAAATTTGACATGATGTATTTTTTTATAGAATTTTTGAACCTTTTGTAACAATAGTAGAATAAACAATTTTACACTTTGTTAAGGCAATAAAAAATATATCTAGGAAGTTAAAATTGTCAAATAACATACATAACATACATAATTGTTACAAAAGGTTCAAAAATTCTTTAAAAAAATACATTATGTTAAATTTTTCATATTGTCCTACATTATTTAAATGATAAAGTTGGGCCAAATTGCTACATTTTCAATGGTTTAAATGGTTAAACCTTGATAAATATAAATTTTTCGAAAAAAATTAAAGAGTAATTTTTGGTGAAAAATAAGTCAAAAAATTAGATAAAATTTTATTTGATGCAAAATTTTTATTTTTCTTAACTGTCAAAAATATTGCGGTTTAAAAAACTTCTAACCAAAATTCGACCTGGCAACATGGGTCGCCGTAATCAGCATTTTATTTTGAAGATGATTCTGCAAAAAAATTCCATGAGAATAATTTTTGATACATGTGCGCCCATACGACCTGGTCTAGGATGCTTAATTACCTTTTAATATCCTGGAAAGTTGAGAAGTGTGTTATTGACACTATTGTATATAGGGCAATGCAGAATCAGGTTCAAAAAGTAAAAAATAGATTTTAAGATCACTAGATATTTTATATGTTTTACCAATTAATGTGTTTTTTATTCTTTTAAAGAATTAAAGGTTTTAAAAGGGCTTAAAAATCAACGGGCCAATTCAGCATGTTATACATCATTTTGAAAGAGTAAAACCCACTGCAGGATATTTTATAATATAGGGTGTCCTACTAAATTTAATTACATTTTGATAGCAAATAACTTAAAAATGAATAAAGTTATTAAGATGCGATTCTCGCAGAAAGCCTTAATTTTTTAAGAAGTTTTTTTACTATATTCTCGCCATTTGATTGTGACATTTTGTTTTCACAAAAACAAAATGGTCGATTTTATGATATGAGGGCACTTTGTTATTTTAAATAGAACACCATGTATATTTACCAATCTTTAAATTTAATCTTTTTTCCTTAGATCAATGGAATATAGGGTTATTTTAAAAAATAATGGATTTATTGATTTCTAAAAATTGACGGCATGGCATTATAACATAACAAAAAAAAATGCAGCAACAAAACAATAGGTTATTAGCAAAAAAAGTAGTTTATGCTTACTGCTACTTTTATTTTGTGAATATGGCTTTGTTGCTGTATTTTTTTCTGGAACCTTGTATGTAACAAATTTATATTGTCAAATAATAGTCTTAATTGTGATAGGGGAGCCCATATATCCATCATAAAATTTTAACACCTCAGATTAGGATAGGGTGAGTTCATTACATGGTAAACACGGGTATATTCCTGTAATCTAACAATCTGAGAGTTCCAGCAGAATCTTGGAAACATGTTAGCAACAATCGTAAAACGCAGAAATTGTTACAAACATTAGTCAGAAATGTTGGCAACAGTTTTCTGCTGGAACGAAAAATAAACAATGCGTGCATACTGCTTATACGTCAACAAGAAAGGTTATATTAAAAATTGTCAGTAATGTTTGAAGAAAGTTTGCAAACTTTTCAAACAGTTTCCAACATCTTAAAACTACTGCTGGAACAACAAACAATTGTATAATGTTGAAAACATAGCACTCCTGGAACGACAAATTTGACGTGCGCAGAATCCGAACAGTTGCAAACATTTCTGACAGCCTGCTGGAACAAACTATGGATTGTGGAGGGGAGGATAACCATCTTTTATGGCGGACAAGTTGAAAAAGTGGGAATCGGAATGTAGCATATTGGGATGGCGCCACAGTAGCCAGTGGAGAGATTTTGGTATTTCTTTCCTTTTTTATTTTGTATCTATCTGTCCTTTTTCATTTTGTATCTCACTCTAATAATTCATGCTCATTGGTTAAAAAATCTCCTCTGGCTACTGTGGCGCCACCTTAAGTTGCACCTTTCGACGGACACTTTTTAAAACATTCAGATGGTTATCCTCCCTCCACCATCCATAGAACAAACCTAAAGAATGAGGAGAGCTACAAAGTTGTTAAAAAATCGTCATTTTCATATTCTTGAGGGTGGCTATTTTTTTATTTTGAAAGAAATAATTATTCAAGTCGAAATAATAATAAGTATTTTTTCGACATATGTAAAAATCTATATCCGCTTACCTCACCGATAAAAAGGTACACATTTTATAACATTTTTTTTATCATTCAAGCATTGCAACCCAATAGGTCTATATGACGCTCAAGTAAAAGTCCATTTAACATCGTGGGATTCCCTATTATTACCATGCAGTCAATTTTTAGGGATCAATATATCCGTTATAAAAAAAAACATAGCTTATGTTACATTTTTTAAAAAGGAAAGATTAAATTTTAAGATTGTAAAAAAGACAATGTGTTCCATTTAAAATAACAAGGTTGCCCCATATCAGAAAATTAGCCATTTTATCTTTAGCTTAACGGAATGTCACAACCAAATGCCGAGGATATAATAAAAAAACTTCTAAAAAATCTAAGGGTTTTTGCGAAAACTGCTTCGTAATAACTTTATTTGTTCTAATGTTATTCGCGATCAAAATAAGTCAAAATATAGTCGTATTACATTTTGGTTATTTTTTACTTATTACCAATATATTACCCTAGATAACAAAATGACAAACAACATCAAATGGACGGATGGACGAACATGCGCACTTAAAAGCCGCGTCAAAATACAAACACCGGCACCCCGTACCCTCCGTCCGCGGTCTGACCGTGACGCTCATTAGCTACCGTACTCCAAACAGAAAACCAGGACGCCTTCGACAAATTTATTCCGACAATGCGGATAGTCTGTTTGGCGCCAGGCGCGTTTTCCCCTTGATTTGCTTGCGCACAAACCCGTTTTTTCGCCCATGAAATGTAACTTTTGTTTCGCGCAAGTAATACCATTGGCAATCCATCAAGATCAGTGTATATTACTGAAAACATTTTTTTTCATTTTTTTATCTTTTTGTTGTGTTTGTATATTTATGTACATATATATTTTACTTTTGCGTACTTTATTTATTTCTTAGGTTCTACCTCAAAAATACCAATGACTCCCTGCGACAAAAAATGTTGCAAAGAAGCTCGACGGATATACAGGGTGTTGGCTAAAAACAGCGCTTATAAGAAATACAGTCTTTTACATGAAATTGACTCTTCTCTAGCTTTAGCCAAAGGGTTTTTGTTTGGTAAAGGTTGGTGTTATAAAAGAAACTATTTTATCACCTGTACATATTTTTTGTTGTATCAATCAAAATCGTGTTCATTCTAGACGGCCCGCAGATTATGCAACTTGTTGTACGATAAGTTGGATAGACAGTATTATACTGCGATTCAGCAGTAAAGAGGTCACAGGCGTCATAGTAATAAAGACGGCAATCAACTATTTTTTTGAATGCGTCGTTTAAATGGTGCGCGAGCAACAAAAAGGGAAATAATTTGAAAGTTAGACAAAACTTGTCCGCTTGGCTTCTTTACTGCTAAATCACAGTTTACAGACAATCGTGGGTACAAGTTACATAGACTTTTGCTCACAGACACATCCAATTTAAACATCAGTCAGTCGTAAAGATTTGCAGTACCATTTTATTGTCATTTGGAAAAATGATACAATTTTATTTGTATAAACATTTTATACAAGGTGTTACAAAATGTCGTTGAAAAATTTAGGGTAAATTTTACATTAAAAATATTTAAAAAAAGTTATAAACATGGGTCCACAAATTTTTTATATTAAATATACAGAATGTTGAACTTTTAAAAAACTAAAAAATTTCGAAAACACCTATTTTAGTACAACTTGTAAGACAGGATATAAACCTTATTTAAATAGGTATTTATTGTGGTTGTTATATAATTGCTAATAAAAAAATTATAAAACCTAATATTTAAAACAAAAAGTTTCCGCAAAGCTTCTTGTGTGGTTTCTCTCTTAAACTGAACAAGATACGAAAAAACTTAAAAAAACATAAAGCCTGTATTTTTACTTTCTTAATCTAAAAAGCCCAAAAATTTTACACACATATACTATAAGATATGTGGCATACTGATTATTTATATATTTGTATATATATATATATATATTTAGTATACCGCTCGAGACGCCACTGGACTATATATGATATATATATTAGGTTAATGATAAATTACACTCTTTATATGTTTAATCTGTAGAATCTGCTATTAAATTTTTTTAACAAGAATTCCGTAACATTCTGTATACGCACTCACATAAATTTTCTACAAGAATTATGTACCAATGAACCTTTGAATAAAACTAAATTTCTTTCTAAAAGTCAGTACAAAACACCGACCAGCAAACACGTTATACGATCAGTCGTACATCAAACGCGGTCGTACAATAATTTTTGGCCAGCCAATCTTTCTTGGATCGATTCCAACCGTGTCGTTCAACTTGACAAATGTTGACAATGCCACCGACTATCGAGATCGTCTCGTTGGTTGAATCTACTACAGTTGTACGACCTGTCCTACAACAAGCTGCATAGTATGATTACGTTTTTATCATCCTTCACAGAAAATACTTTATTTTCCATAATAGTATCAATTAAATGTGTTACTTTTTATGACTTCAATATTTAACTGTATAAAAGCAGATTGGTAGAAACACAACTTTTGTTGTTTAAGGCGTTCGACCTATCTTCCAAAAACATTTCTATCGCTTATTGGACTTGAAACACCCTGTATAATAGTAATAATAATAATAATAATAAGACTTGATTTATTGCTTTAGGTAAAGTTAAAATTATAGTTTGTAGCAACTTAGCGTGGGTGGATAAAAGATAGCGAATCTAACATACGTAACCTAAGCAATATAAAACATAATTGGTAAATTATACTATAATTTGGTCTATGAATAGAATATTATCTGATGTGAAGTAATTTATATTATAGAGGTGCATTTATTTTTTATATTAATATGTTTTGAGAATCTTTTTATATAGATCGATTAAATCTAAGATCTAGATGAATTGGTATATAAATAGTTTCTTAAAAATACTGATACATAAATATTAGAAAAAGAAATTAAACCGACTCCAAAAAGATAAATAAAACTTACTTAAAATTAAAAAATAATGAATAAAAAAATTTAAAAAATGAAGTCGGGTAACTTAAATACCATATGGTATTAAAGTTTAAAAATCTTTGTGTATTTAGTTATTAACAATTAGTAGTTTAGCCGAATGTTATTATCCGACTTAATTTTTCTATTTTTATTTTTTTTTATTTATCTTTTCGAAAACGGTTGAATTTTTATAAATTATTTATTTAACTCTTTTTAGTTTCTCTGTATTAACATTTATTCGGTGACCATCCAGTACAAGAAAAAATACTAGTACCCTTTTCTTCCACGTAAACTCTTCTCACAAAACGGCAATGCTACCCCTAATAGGTATAAGTTGGGTATAAACGAAAACACCTAACTGAAAAAATAAAATACTTGCAATTACACCATAAAAAATTAAAATATGATCTATTAGCTAAATGACAATGACATGACAAATGAAAATATTTTGACATTACATTTACTACCTTGATTGTTTAAACATCTAGCATAGGTAGCTTATATCTACAAAAGGCAGCTTTGCCTGACAAAATAAGTCTTGTATCTTTGTCTTTTTGGATCCTGACTGGGTTTTCTTATGCGACCATCGCGGAAGTGCACTCTTTTGAATAAAAATATATATATTTTTTAATCGGTTTACAATTGACGAAGTAATCGGTGCAAATTGTACTACTTTTGATGGTTTTACGGGGTATCTCGAGAAAATTTTGATATACAACTGTAGTAAAAACAGTTCATGGCTTTTGCGATCTCTCTCGGAGCTACAGGGTGATTTTCGGACTTTGCCAATTTTTACATTTTTTTTTAACTCGTTTGATAATAAGTTATGAAAAAGCTTTAGAGAGGTTTATTCTGTTGTTTTCTATATTTTTTTCCGTAAAATATGGTGGTGTAATTAGGTTTTTTTAAGTTTGACAGTTTTTGAGAAAATTACCCAACCTATGTTTTTTTTTATTTATATTTATTTACTTCTCTTTGAGCTTTCAAAAAAAACAAACCATTATGCAGTTTTTATTTCAAATTTTATCGAAAATTAGCATTTTTCATAAATTTGGCTTTTTTTATAAAAGGCCATGACAGAAAATAACAAAACATTACTTTTTAAATACCCATTTTTTTAGGTTAACTTATCTAACTAGGTATTTTTTTTACACAACCTTTATATTTTTAACCCATATTTATTAAATTACTTAAGCTTACTATTACAAAAAAACAAGTATTATTTACCAAATGCAAATAGAATAAATATACCTATTAAAAAACACTTTAATTTGAACATTTATTGTAATTTTTGTTTTTTGTTATTTTAAATATGCCATACTATACATATTTATTTTATTTTCATTTAGTAAGATACCATTTTTTTCGGTAATATAGTGCTTTTCTAAAATGAAGTCATATTTTTTAAGCTGAAGTAAGTTATTTTAAATAACTTAAAAATATAAAAGTTGATTTTTAATGGAATATCAAGTTAGGGTAGCTAAATAAAAAAAAGGTTTTAAGGCCTTCTATAAAAAAAACAATTTAAGGACAATGCTAATTTTTCGTAAAATTTAAAGTAAAAAATATCTACTAATATATATTTTTAAAAAGCTCAAAGAGAGCCCAATAAACATAAATAAAAATATACATGGTGTTCCATAGGAAAAATATAGGTTAGGTAATTTTCTTAAATACGGCTTAATATAAAAACAAATAATTACATAAAAATATTCTACGGCAAAAACTACAAAAATAATCTAATTACAGTTTTTTCATAGCTTTAATAGCAAACGAGTTAAATAAAGTTTTAAAAATTGGCAAAATTTGAAAATCACCCTTTAGCTTCGAGATTGATCGCAATAGCCATGAACTGTTTTCACTACAGTTGTTTTTCTAAAAAAGAGATCAAAAGTCTTATATCAAATTTTTGATATCCCTTACGGTTTTCGAGATACCCTGTAAAACAATCGAAAATGAAACACCCTGTATATACATAAAAAAAAACTTGGTGTCGAACAAATAACCTCTTCTTTTTTAAGTCAGTTAAAAATAATACGCTGTCAGCCAACAACAAAACAAGAAAACTCTTTATTTCTCAAAGAATTGTAACTTTGAAGTTTATTTTTCTTTATTTTAATCATCATCCTACAAAAAGAAGTATCTTATCTAGAGATGCGATCTGTTAAAATTGTAAGTCTTAAATATGATTCTTGTAGTCCACTTTTTTATTACCACTACCGATCGTTTAAACTCATTTTCATTGAAAACAATAATTTTTTCTATAAACGATTACTTTGTCTGTCAATACAAAAATCGGCTGCTGCCAATTTTATTACATTACTCAAGCCAAATAATGACGTGTTTTCATAATTAAAAATAACTTTTAAAACGTTAACATATTTATACAATTGAATAATGGCTTGGAAAAATGCTAAAATTTCATAATGGAAACCTACAATAAAACTGGTAAGTTATGTTCAAGTGCATAAAGTGATACTTTTTACTAATGGGAATTTTGACAGCACGAGCCGTTAGGCGAGTGCGGCAATTCCATGAGTAAAAAGACACTTTATGCATGTGTTACATACTATATTTTTACCTCGACCGTATAAAAATTTCCCAAAATACCATTTTATACATGTTTTATAAAGTTTTATGTATCTAAACCTATTAATTTCAATTTTTGCAGCACAGTTATTATATTGCAACAAAAAATCGTAGCCATCTTATTTTTCAAAAAACAATTATCCTCTTTATAGCTATGCATTTATCATTTAATTTTAGAAAATTGTATGTACTTACTTTTTGTAGAAATAATACTAAAACAGTATAAATTCCTTTTCAGTTTCTTGGACATTCAAATTCATTATTACTATTAATTATTTTATTAATGTCTATTAAATTTATTTGCAAACTGTCAAATTTAAAAACTAGTGACACATAAACTAAAGGAAATAATGACGAAATCAAAGGTAACTTGATCCTTTGGTTCAGTTGATGGTACGTTTACTGATACATCGCTTAAATTGATATAATAAGTTATTTTAGTAAGCAGTGAAACAAAACACTAATTCGAAGTGTGAAATAAAGCGTAAAAAGGTTACTTTTTTTAACACTTTATGTAGTGTCCTAGAATGGATACTTTAACTTTATGTTAATAAGTAAAAAAACAGCATTTTTTTAACGGTCATGGAAAAATATATTTTTCATTTAACACTTATTATGTATTTTTAATATTAGTAGGTTATTTTTTTAAATAAAAAAATCGATGTGAATTACTTGTGTATGAAAAGCAAGATATTGCCTCCTAAGGAGAAAAGTGGGCTATTAAACAAACCAAATTCATAAAAATTGCAATGTACAAGGTTATCCAGCGAAAGTAAAACAATCCTCGGTTATAAAGGTTTTTCAAAAAAAATTAATACAAAAATCTTGTGTTGCTTATGAAGATTTAAAGTATCTATATAAAAAACAATTGACTGGTATTGTTTCGAGACATGATCAGTGAACAAACTGATAGAAGTAAAACTAATACCATTTTTTCGAAACCTCTATGGCTAACTTTATTCTGATGGTTTTTCGGTTCGAAACGTCGCATAAATGTAAGGTGTGATATATCGTTGTATCTAGAATTTAAATACGAGTGTATTAAGTTTAAAACCAAATATTCCGCCTATTTAAAAAAACAACGTTGTAGATGGTGGCTCATAGATGAAACGCCGGATTTTAAATTTAGTGACATCATTTTATAGAACAGAAAAAGTGCCAATATTTAATGTATTGTTAGTTTTAAAATATTCCTTCAAATAAAGCGAGAAAACAATAAAAACGCAAAATTTCGATTTTGGGTCCTAATGGTGTTCCTCGAATTTGTAATAGCCTGTATATCAGGGGTGGCCAACTTGTTTAGGCCCAAGATAGACTTTTCAGTGACGACACCCAGTTCGATCTACCAATGTCAAATTTCGCGGCCTTTCGGAAAAAAAGGTCTTCACCAGTTTCACCCCGATTGTGTACTTTCTTTACAGAGCGCCCAACTCCCATTATCTTCTTTTTTCCTCATAAAGTACTTTTAAAGAGCAAAAAAAACAAGTCCCCGCCTCATTTTTTCAAAATCATAATCATTTGTAACAACCACCCGCACTTTCTGCCCTTTCTCCGACTTTCCGCCTTTCATTTTCACATGCGTTGCGCCCTGGTGCCTTGCACCACCTGGTAGGCACGGCCCTGGTTCAGGTATTTATATTTTTCACCTTGCTACGATCGACTTGACTAATAGTCGCGATCGACCAGTCGATCGCGATCGACCGGTTGGCCACCCCTGCTGTATATGAATATTCCTGAGAGACTCGTCAAAAGAAACCCGCTAAAAAGGTTTAAAATTAAAAAAGTTTTTTTATTATTGGCCCAGGAACTAATAAAGATACATAAAGAAAAAACCATTTTTCTGTATATTTTTAATGAAAAGGCGTATTTTTTATATTCATCAAAAAGCTACCTGTTTCTTTTACAAAGGTAAAGTAGTAAAGAGAAAAAATAAAGAATATTCTGTCTGTGTTTAAAAAAAATAAGAGGTAACTTTGAGGTAATATAAATAAAACAAACATATCGGTTTTTAATTGACTTTTCTGTCAAACAAAAATCTATGAACGGACTACGCTTCGTCAAAGATGAAATTACATGTAACTGATTGACGGTTAGAAAATACGAGGCGTATTTGAATCAAATAATATATATATATTTTTTAATTTACAAGATTTTTTATAATATTTATAGAATTTTATTAGGATTAACCACTTATTTCGAACAATATTTTTAAACAAAACTTAATATGCTCTTAAATGCTTAAATCAACATATTCCAAGCCATTTTTGGTGCTTAATCATTTGTCAATAGTAGTTTTTGGAAATAGATACTGATCTTTGAGAAGTGAGGTTTAAGGTAATTTTAAGAAGAAAAACTTAAATAAACCTATGATCAAAATAGTTATTATTAAAAAATATCAAACAAAATTTTCTAAAGAAAACCCTTTCCATGTTTCATGTATGGTCCATGGTTAAGCAATTAGATCGCTTATTTTTTCCTAAAATTAAACCAGAAAATAAGAAAATTTTAATCTTGTATTTTTATTTGCCTTATGCAAATAATATTCCGGGTGTCAACACTGTTAACGAATCTATTAGACCAGCCTTAACTCCTACAAACAGTATTAGACATATCAATATGAGACTTGGTATATGTAAATGGTATGGAAAGAGGAGAATTTTTGCATATTTCTTACTTTTGGTTACTTCCTGTTTATCCGGAAATGGCTCCCATTTTAAATTATTAAATTAACTACTCCGTATATTTTAACATATAAGGATTCCTAACATAATAAAACTCTAAATACCAAAAAAGCTATTTGTAGTTTTTCATCCAGGTGGCTATTTATGACTTTATTTTTAATCCGATCGCATATAGATTCGTCAAAAAATCCTTTATTCTAAAAGTGCTTGTCTGAAAAGGGTTGTCATTTAAAAGATTATAGTTAGACACGAAAATGTCAATTTGCCAAATTGTTTTATTCCTATCTTTCATATTAGTCACTTAAACTTTAAGCTTTTTCACAGTTTGAAAGTTTTCTTTGCATGACATTATTCTTCCCGCACTTTATTGTATTGCATGCCATTTTTTTCTAGTTTGAAATTTCTTGCTGCAAAAAGTGGTTTTGATAATAAAATGTACCAACTTACCTAAATTGAGAGAAACAATCCTTGGTTTTTGAAACAACTTGTTTAAATATTTTTAAAATTTTTAAGGAAAAAATAAATGCACACATTAATTTTTTATTTGTTATTTATAAATAGTCTTTAACAACAATCAACACTCTTTTAGGTTAAATTTTTTGTCTAGTGACATTTTTTTAAGGATGGTAAATTAAAAAATCACTAAAATAATAACCAAAATTGCAGGCTTGTTGCAAGAGAAATATCGTGCGGTATATTCTTCTTGCCAGAAAAAAAAATTGCAGAGATTTAAAAAACAGAAAGGTGCGCGTGCGCATACTGAATAAATGGCGAAAACATTTTTTTTTTGTAAAATCCTTCAAACTATTAAAACAGCTTTACGATTGTAATTTTCCAACATGAATTAGAGTCACTAGATTAATTTGCATCTAATCATGGCCACCTGGATGCAATAATGAGACTGGCTCCAAAAAGATCAAGTAAACCTAAAATTTTTAAAATATCACATTCTAACTTAGAAGTGTCTCAAGGATTTAAAAATGATAAAATATACAGGGTGATAAATTTAAATAAAAAAAATTGAGGCATTTTCGGTTAAACCTGAAGTAAAATGAAAAATATGCCTAAGTTCTTCTCTGGTAATACCATTTATCTATACCAAGTCTCATTTTGATATGCTTAAAACTCTAGGAGTTATGTCTTGCCTAATAAATTTGTTAACACCAGGTATAAGAATGACATACAAGTCAATGGCGCACATTTTTTTGTCAAAATTATTCGTACACGTACCGCTTGAAAAACCACTAGACTTAATAAATTAAATTAAAATTGTGCTAAATTATTACTATAAAATTATAAAATACTTATAACATTGCCGAATAACAATAAATTAAATAAATCATGTTAAAGATATTTATAAAAACCAATTTTTATGAGGAAATTTAATACTAACACTACCAGTAAGTTGTGGACGAATAATGTGTTGACCTATATATTTATATGAAGTTTTTTTAAATATTTCTATAAAAGAATTCTATCATACCAATTTCCTACCGCAGTTCACGAACACTCTTTATATTTAAAGTAACAAGTGTCCTGGAATTCATATTTACTTACAACAGTCTATTTATTAGAATTACAAAAATATTTCAATAGGTTGAATAACTTTATACAATGACTGATGTAATAAAAACTGGCCAAGTCAAATCTAGCCTAACTTTAAGATCTCATACATATTTGGATTTTGTACAGAACTTGACACTCATTTACATCCCCATCTTTTTTGCGGCGAAGCCCACAGCCAAGCATAATTTTAGTATTAAACTTGGCTCACCTTTTTCGTATTTATGTTTTTGGTGGTTATTTTTCCTATTTGATTAATTACTTTCTCATTTACATAACACTGGTTATGAGACTATTCCAAAGAAACTACAGGATTTCTAAAATATATCGCATTTCTCGTGACATTTTCTATGAATCTAATGCATTTATGCCATTTCTCCAATAACCATTTATCTTTTGTCACTTCTTGACAAATCCCCGTACCTGCCACTTATAGCCAAGATCTAGATCTAAATCGGTAACACCGATGTCGTCGCTTCAAACGGATGGAGCGTCGCCGTCGTTTTTCCAAACAGGCGTCCCGACGCAAATCTGGCGTCTTAATATTTTTTACTGTCAGTTTTTCTAATACTCGATCGCGCGACGCGGGTATTTAACTTTTACGGTGTTTCCGGCAGACGGAACGCGCCGGAAATTTAAAAAATGACGGATTTGTGATTTAGGTGAAGATTTTTAAGTGGAAATAAGGAAAAATAGGAAAAATGAAGGCTCCAACCCCTAAATTCAAAGCTACCGCCTCAACTCCCAGTACGTTTTCTACTATTACATTTCGCTTACCTATTTTTTAAATAACAATTATAAATGCTTAAACGGTGAAATAAACAAAACATTAAATAACTATGTAAAAATATTAGGATTTAGTAAAGCATATGCTAATTACCCTAATTTTGCTTATTGACATTAGCACAGGTCTTTAAAATATGTTTTAAAATATACCAGATCACACAGGATATTGTTACCTCCCCAATTTGTTTTTCTTAGTTTTTAAAGAATCTAATTTATAAGTTTTGTTACAATGCAGGGTGGCCTTTTGAAAACGAAACAGAGGTAATTTTCGGCCCTTCAGGTAAGTAAATAAAACGCTCGGATACGTCAATTTTTGATTTTAGGGGAAATATTTTTTTGCCACTTTTACCCTCCTTAAGTTCAACCCTCTAGCAAAGGCAAGATTTACCAAATTCACTTTTAAGTAGGAAGAGGGGTGAAGTGATACTTATTTTAAAGGTCTCTCTGACCCTGATTACAACTGCCAAGTAGCTCTCACAAAATTACATTGTTTTGACACCATTTAAATCTAATATTCTAATAGACCAGGAGATAAAACTAGATTTTGTTGTCCCAGTTTTTTTGGGCGCAATGGTACATATCTGGCTCTTATCTCCGCTGATATGTCTTGCTTGAGCTTATCAAAATTTACTGTAAGAGGGAGCTACTTTAAACTAAGGGGTTGATAGGGGTTAAACGATCTTTAAAATGAGATATCAATTATTCTTTTTGGCGAGGATGTGATTCACCTCTAAAATTTAAGGGTGTGGTGATCTTCAGAATTATATCTCATTTTGAAGAAGTTTATCCCTTATTATATTCCCTCAGTTTAAAGAGGCATGCTGTTACAGGTAATTTAATATTCTATATTAAAAAATAAAAATCAAAATTTTGACGAAAATATTAGCAGCGACTTTAAACTTGGTAATTATAATTAGGGTTGAAAGACTTTCAAATAAGATATCACTAGATCACTCTATCTTAGATTTTGTGGGAGAGTCTCACCCTGCTAAAGGGTTGCAGTTCAGGACGCAGAGGCGCACTTACATGTTTGCCGCCCGTAGGCTATTTTGTTTTCGCCGCCCCTTCCTTTCTTCTTCTTTTTTTCCTTCGGAAATTTTTTGAAGAGCAAAAAAAAGGTCCTCACTTCCATTTCTTTTAATTATAGTAATTATAGGTATAAAATTGAATTCGAGATCCAACAAAATTATTATTAACATAATCTGCCGCCCCCTAAAAATGCCGCCCTAGGCTTCAGCCTACTAAGCCTTTTGGTAAAGGCGCCACTGTCAGGACGTGAAAGTGGTAAAAAAATATTTTTACCTAAAATTAAAAATTGACGTTTTCAAGCCTGTTTCCTTAAATACCCAGAAGTCAGAATCTTAACCTCAAAATTACTTTCGGTTTAACCGGCAGTACCTAAAACTCTTATTTTAAATACCAGTGGCCATTTTTTTCAAATATTTGTTTATTTTTTTATGATATATTACACAGAGTATTTCTTTGCAATTATTTCTGCTTTGATTTTTTATAGCAGACCGTAATTTATTTTATTTTCTTTAACTTAACTTACATTTCGTAATTTTAGTTTTTAATTAATATAATTAAACAAAACAAACAAATTCAGAATTTGTAATTAAAATTTATACTTTGGGCACTATAAATTGACAAAAATATATTTGTTTCGTTTAAAAGTCAGTAAGCGTAGTTAAAAAATATACTTTAAATAATATAAAAATAAAAATGCGTTTTTTTTTAATCGTTAATATGAAGTTAAAGTACTCCATTGTATTACACTACATAAAGTGTTAAAAAAGGTAACTTTTCTTAACACTTCGAAGCTTTTTTACACTTTAAATTAGTGTTTTGTTTAAATGCCTACTACAATATACTTAAATATCAATTTATGCAATGTAACAGTAAATGCGACATCAACTGAACCAAACGGTCAAGTTACGTTTGATTTCGTCATTATTGCTGTTATTTGATGTGTCACTAGTTTTAAAATTAGACAGTTTGCAAATAAATTTAATAGAAATTATTGAAAATTATTAGTTATGTTATAATGAATTTGGATGACTAAGAAATTAAAAAGGAATTTATACTGTTTTAGTATTATTTCTACAAAAAGTAAATACATACAATTTTTTAAAATTTAAATAATAAATGCATAGTTACGAAGAGGATAATAATTGTCTCTAACAAAATAAGAAGGCTATGATTTTTTTTGCAATATAATGGCTGTGCTGCAAAAATTAAAATTAATAAGTTTAGATAAATAAAACATGTATAAAATGGTATTTTGTAAATTTTTTATACGGTCGTGGAAAAATATAGTATGTAACACATGCATAAAGTGTCCACTTGTTACTTAAATTACTATTATTGGTTTAAAAAGTCAGTAACCGTAGTTACTTACTAGGCATTCATTATCAACAGTGCCAAAATTAAACAGAAAATGAAATATATCACGATCGGTGAAAGTAAAATAGGTAATTTTTTAATTTCTATAGTCTATTTATCGAAAAAAAATAATAAGAATAATAATAATAAAGCAAAAATAATGGCATTTTTATAAAAATAATTACTGGACGCTATTTTGAAAGAAACCACCCTGTTTAATAAATCGTTGAAAAAGAATTTTAGAAATACAATTATAAAAACTGTGTGAATTTGTAAAACATTACAATTTATGCTTTTAATACACCACAATTTTCAATACTTTCTCTTTAAAACCATGAAAAAATGGGGGTAACAACATGTATCAAGTAACAACTGTATCACCCGATATACACGTATTGGTTAAAATTCCTCATTAAACGTTTTTAAGTAGCACATATTTTTTGGGTAAATCAAACAGTTTGCAAGATATTGCTTCAAACTTGTTAGATTATGTCCAGAAAAATGTAAAAATTTTGTCAAATATAAAAAGCACGAGAAAAGAATACTTTAAGTTTCTATGTTTCATATGGGTCTTCCCTTTGGAAATATTGGCTCTTAAAAAGCTTTAATTCTATCTGGTATTTTGTATACATATTATTAAATTTACCAGCTATATTTTAATTTTGTTTTAACAAGATGTGAATCCTAGTAAAAATTTTTTAGTTACAATGTCCCTTAGTAGTCTCCTGTAGAGCAACAGAAAATGTCATTTTATGTGGAGAGGCCCCATATTTTCCGCTTAGTCCATTTTTTACTATTTTATAATACTATACTTTAAATTGAGGGGTTATTTTTTTAAAATAGTCAATGCCAAATTTTCAATTTTTTCAGGATATTAAACAAAACTCTATTAAACCTATATGGCTAACTATATATATTTTTTTGTAATATGTAAATATTACAAAAAATATATATATTTTAATATTGCACAGTTTTAAAGGTTCTATAAGCATCAGTTTTTTTGTAAATAAGGAAAAAAACTGGACATCGGCGCCATATTAGAATGACTGAATTATTTTTTGTTTTTGTAAAAACCCTTCAATTGTATTATTTATTTTTTTATTATTTATTTATTAAGTCGTTTTCCAAATTTAAAATAGTTCAACAGCTTTTGGAATCTTAAATTAATCTAGTAAGCTTTATGTATTTTAAAATTTTAATACTGATAGGTATTACACAAGCGGTATAAAACATAAATAATGAGCGTCACACCGGACGCCACAAATTCATAAACAATCCGGAATGATTTCCAAGTTTTCGGATTTTCAAGGAGAAAAGCATATTTTTTTTAAACTGATATTTTTCTAAACATTTATTCGCGTCGTCTAATTGTAGAATTGCTTTGGTGAATTTTGAAAATTTTTGTTGTTCCTGTTTTTTTTTTTTGTTTCTGTATAAATTTCCCATTTTTTTTCTGTTGCCATAAGTTGGATTTACACTTATTAGGCTTTTTGTCTATTACGTTGAACCAAGTTTACCTTGAATAAATTTGATAATGTAAAACAGAAAATTGAATATCAAAGAAATTTAAGGTCGCCTTGTCAAATTTGTTTGAAGGATTAGAACATGTTCTATTTTTCTTAAAATATTTGATCTCATTCTACCAACCTAATAGATTTTTTTTTGGCCTTACAAACTGTTGTATTGACTGGCCAACCACCAACAACTAACAACCGTGCGTCTGCAGCACCAATCAGTGCTACAGGAACTATTTGTTTTTTAATTAACGACTATTTTAAAACTTTATTTTTGCTATTTTTCGTACCGCTATATCTCTCTAAAATTGAATTTTGACCCTATATTTATACATTAAGCTGCCCTTAAAAATTTCGACAAGGAATCACCTCCTTAATTTTTTTGCTTTTGTGTCGAAACACCCTGTTTATTATAGAATAAATTTTTGCATTTAAGATGCTTCTGTAAGTTCTCATTCAGGCCGTAAAAATATAGTCGCAAGAGTGTATCTACCACGTACCCTCTTAACATAGGCGTCGACAGGATGACATCCAGGGGTGCAAAAATTAAAATATTGAGGAGTAAGGATAAACATTTGAAGCCCAAAAATATGTTGAGCAAAAAAAAGATTTGCTTCTGAAGCGTTCTTCTGTTCCACTTTATTTTTTATCCAAAAATGTTTGAAGAGTATAAACAAGTGTTTATTTCAAAAACCTTTCTTTTTCATACATTTTCTCTTTATTTGTATACCGAGCCGCGTACATTCATGAGCCAGAGGGGTGCCAAATCCTTTGAAAAACAAACTTGATTCTGACCCTACAAAATGTACATTTTCCGACACTACCCAAAAGCCAAATGGGCCGGCGCTCATGCCTGCAAATGTGGGAAGTCGTACATTGGTAAAACAAAACGTCCTTTAAATGTAAAAATGGCAGACCATAAGCAACATACCCAAAAAAGCAAAACAACAAAGTCAGAAGTGGCCCACCATCCTTGGTCTAAAGAATACATGAAAGTCCCATATTCTACAATTTCCTGGCAACGCAGCCGTCAAAGTACCCAGGTGATTCGAGGTCGAATCCACAGCCGGAAAGAAATTTCTATGTAGTAGATATTTAAAATAATGTCCATGGTAAAATGCAAAAACTGCATGTTTCAGCGCTTGGACAACGTTGACGGAAAAGGGAAAAAGATTGATTAAACATCTAATAACCCGACACCTACGGTACTCTCTTGCTTAGGCATGGGCTCTTATGGGCTGTCTCAAAAATGAAACAAAAAATATGTTGTTGATTTTTTCCCGATTTTGTTTATGATAGGAAAATTTATATCTAGGTCATTGTAAAATTAAGATTTTAAGAGATATGAAAGATCTCTGCCGGCAAGAGGTTTTACCTCCTTAACACCGTAGGAATAAAGGAACAGTCAAAGTAATAAGTTTAGGGCCTGTCCAGTTATACCTTATAGGGATACATTAAAGCTGTAGCAGGTAATACTCTATTGGAAGCCACTAATACCACCCTCTAAAAAAAGACAAGTCTCCTACAGCTTGTTTGTGGACAAGATAAGAAATCTTTGTAGTATTGAAAATAAAAAATGTAGTGTTCACGCCCCCACCAGACATAACTTAAATTTACCTGCCTGTTTTCCACGCTTCCAGACTAATTTAATTTTTTACGCTAATAAGAAAAACTTGGCAAAAGTTTCTGTGCCAGAATATTACACCTATATTATTTCAAACGGAAACTATGATGTATTTTTAGTTTTACCTATTTCACAGCGTTTTGTAACAAAATTAAAATTTATTGACTTGTCCTCTGTGTTTTTTCGACTCAAAACCTACTTACATTTAGACAGAGTGAGCCAGTAACATCGATGCAACACTGATTTCTCGTAAATCAGTGAATGGTAAAAAGTATGGATTGTGGCAATATCCATCCTTCTCGCCTGATTTAGCTTTCCCTGATTTTTGACTGTTCTCACATTTAAAAAATACATGCGGAAAAAAGATTTTCATTTAATAAAGAAGCAATGACAGCCTCAAAACATTATATAGATTCCTATATCGAAAATTATGAAGGGTGTTCTCAAAGTTAAATTATTCATTTTAACAGCTTGTGTCCCTAGCAGTTGGCACATCTCTATAACTTTTTTATTTTTTAAGACATTTAAATGAAATTAGGTACATAGGTATATTATATTCAATTATTTTTTATCACTTTTGGTTTAGTCAAAAACAGCTTTCAAAAAAAAATTACGCTCCACTGGCTAGTTTTTGAAATCAGACTTTTAATTTTTATTTATTTCTAATTTTCAATCTAAGATATCACAAGTACGATAAAAGGGTTAATTTTGAAATCAAGTGGTCATGGTCAAATAGGTGAACGGTATTTTGTTGTTTATAGCCTCTATGGACTCGTTTAAAGTATTTATCGAAAATTGAACAAAGACATGCAAACATTGACTTTCTATAGGCATAGCCGGTATCAATAGTAAACGAATAATTACCTGTTTTTACGCACACAGTGGTCGAAAATACCAGGAAAAGCAGGAATCAAGTTTTTTTAGATGACTGCACTATTTGGTTACTTTAACTGAAAATAATTTTTGGCTTGCCCTTATAAATTTTACAAGCTGTTTAAATTAATGACTTAACTTTTAATAAACACTGTACCTTATATTAGAAGATCACTGAAAGGAATTAAATAATAAAATGAATTTTAAACAATACAAAATAAAAACAATAAAAACATTGTTAGAAGCATACCGGGTGTCTACGAAATACCTAGCAAGCCTGTAGTTTTCTTCAAAAGTGTTACTCGATTTTGAAATTTTGGCCAAATGTATGGTTAGATAGGATGCAGGTTTCTAATATTTCAGATTTCATGTGGTACATCCGATTGACCCCGAAGTGCTCTTAACTTTGCTATTTTAAATGGAAAACACTATTTATTTACCTAAAAATTAATTCTACAGACAATTCCAATAAAATGCATGCACCACATGTTATACCTATCTTAATTAATTCTTAAGAAAATGACCTTCGAAAATGTCATGTTAACTGTTATATTTATCGATTTGTTAAAAACTAATGATATAATAAACCTTATAGTTTTCAAGATATTAATAGTAAAACGCTGGGCTGCCTTGAACTGTATTTTTTACCCCTTTACTAATAATAACTTAAAAACTATTAGGTTTAGCGATAGAATATTTAAAAAATAAAAGATTAAAAAATAAGTATTAAGTTTAAATTTAAGGCTTAAGGTAGGTGGTTTCCATTTAAATTATTAAAGTTCTTTACAGCGTAAAGTCAATTTCTGTGGCACTTCCGGTAAAACCGGAAATTGTATTTTTAGGGTGATGATATAAGGTCCGCATTCGCTCTTTTCTACGATCATCAGTTTCTAAACAAATCTATAAAAAAATTGTGGTTAACATAAAGTTTTCGAAAGCCATTTTCTTAAGAACTAATTAAGATACGTATAACATGTAGTACATTTGTTTTCTTGCAATTGACTGTAGAATTAATTTTTAGAAAAATATATATGAGTGTTTTATTTATAACAATAAAGGTGAGAGCACTTTCTGTTCAATCGGATGTGCCACATAATATCTGAAACATTAGAAATTGGCATTCTATCCAACCATACAATCGACCAAATTTTAATAATCGTGTAAATACTCTCAAGAAAATTACAGGCTTGCTAGGGATCTCATGGGTACCCGGTATAATATTTTTAGTACGTATTATACTTTCCAATTTGCCAAATAATTCTTGTGTTTTTATTGTTTTTCAAATTGTTCGCCGCTTTGGAAAATTTTGGAAACGTGACATAATCAAAATAGTTTTGACTAAAAATAAATTACAATTTTGAATTTTGGGGTTTTATTGACGGAATGTCGGTATGTAGTATCTGTATAATTTGCAAAAAGTACTTAAAAGTTTTATGCTTAGAGAAACAATAAAAATGACTCAGAGGTGAATTAAAAATAGATTGAAAGCTGATTTAAAGAAAAGTGTAAAATTTGGATTTGTATACACAAATAAAGCAGTTATTTGAGTTTCTAGGTAAATCTCAGATCATTGCTTTTTAAATATCCAAAGCTTTTGACGAGGTCTGGCATGACGCGCTCCTCAGCAAACTTCCTATGGTGCCACAGTGCAGCGATCTGTGGACAAAAACTTAATTTTTGTTTTTAGCATAAGTAAAAATAATACTAAATTGACCAAATAGCCATATCCCAAAATCATAGATTGTTATGTCAACGCATAATTGAAATGTATTGCCTTAAAATATAGAGAAATTGCAGTATATTAACAGTTATATCAATTACGATTTTGCATAAATTGCAAGAATTTTTAGAATGAAAAACTGTGTTTCTATGAGTCTTATATGATGGAGGCAACAAATACATGTAAATATATTTATAGTCACATCCTAAGGATCTAATTAAGTATTTGATGTCCATCAATTTGTTTTTGTTATTTAAAGAAAATGGTGCAGATTTCTACTCATTGTTTTGTTTTGTCAAATTTACTAACCTATAAAAAAAGTAGAAATAAGAATATTCGACAATTTTCTGCTATTTTGTAGCAAATTTAATGCAGATTTAGGCCATAACACTTAAAATTGCAAATATTTGCAGCACTACGGAAACTGTTTTGAACTCAGGGTTTCGGCATTGGCAAGAAAAAAGTTGTAATAGTACTAATTATACATTTTTTTAACATTCAAGATCCTGATAATCCTAAAGTAATTATTGCAATTCGTTAATCATAAAAATTATTCACAATTTTTGTATATAGGAAGTAAAAATACTACCTAAAGTCCAATTATAAACGTACACCCCCTAAACTTTTTTCTTTTATCCTACAAAATTAGCAAAAATATTAGGTTCATTGGGTTAATTCTGTAGTTTTCAAATCAATTATCAAATTTTTATTATCTCTTAAGATATAAAGGGTAGGACAAAAAGTATGATAATTTTAAATGCAACACCCTGTATATTATATCACTTATATATAAGATCGTCCAAAGAGCTTTGGATACATTAATTTTGTCCAACAGTCCTATAAGCTCGTTGCAATGTGCAGTGATCCAACTAACCTTGGTCTTGACTTTCCAGTGTTTCTTCTTATACATCTCAGTTATTGTAGATGGCCACTCTTCGAGCTTTTACCTAATTAATGCTAAGGTACTTCAGGGCTTAGTACTACCAATTTTTCACATTATGATCTTTCCTTTTTTACAATTAATCCCATTCATAGTTTTGCTGACGGTAGTACCCGTAACTATAGAATACAATATGTTCTTAAACCAATCTTTAACAAGAAAACCATCCCAGGTACCCCTCGCCAATTTTAATAAAACTGCAATATGTTCTAGTACAGGGTGGCGCCTTTTTGTGGACTTTGCAGGGTATAGGAAAAACTAAGAGAGCTATAACTCTGATAAATCTGATTCCACAATCTCGATTTGAGGCTAAATAGTCATAGTCACTGATGCGCCCTTTAAAACACTCAAATTCTCTCTCTCACAATCTCGATTTCGATTTTTGAAACAAATTCTGTGGTGAAAGTAAATCGTCACTAACTTTATTCGTTTTGGAGATACAAAGTGTTTTTGATTTTTGTCAATTTGGCCAGGAACTTGTAACTCGCCTGATATAAAAGATAGAGAAAAAAATAATGGGAATGATTTACGACTTTTATTTAAAATTTATAACACAAAATTTGTTTTTTTTTAATGGAACAGGCTGTTTATTTTTTTTTATCAGGTAAAAGAAATTTTTAAAAGCTGCAAGAAATGCTGCATTTCATATATCTATTTTTTAATGGCTTTGGAAATATGGCCATCATCAGGATTTTTTATGAAACATCTTTTATATTATACTGTATAAGCAATAGATAACGGTATATCAGTCAGTTAAGCAACAACAAAGGATGTTCGATGGATCATCTATTTACATGCCGGTATTCACGTTAGACTGTCTATTTTCCTTACATTGCCTTTGTGTTATATTATTTAGCTAATCCGGTATAACCATTGCAAAGATATTTCAAAAGCTTACTTAATTAACAATACATTTGATATGTCTATCTTTTATAGTTTTGGAAATATGACCATCTAAATCTAAAAAATAGTAGATATATAAACTAATTTTGGAGGCTCATATTTCCGAAACCATAACAAATTTAATATATTAGATGGAGTCTTTTACACTGCTTTTGAGAGGAGCTTTCTATTGGTTGTAAAATATACAGGGTGTTCTATAAAAAACCCAAGTTTGAGTCATAACCTTCAAGTAAAAGTCAATGGAAAAAATATTTGTACGCCTCCGAATTCTATGTGAAAATCGCTTAAACTTTTCTATTTATTTTTCTTTCTATTTCTTATATCAAGCGAGTTACATATGCCTGACCAAACTGACAAAATTTAAAAAACACTCTGTTTCTCCAACACGAGTCAAGCCGTAATTTACTTTCACTACAGAATTTGTTTCAAAAATCGAAATCGAGATTCTGCAATCAGATTTGTTCTATCTCTGTTAGTTTTTGCTATACCCTGCAAGGTCAACGAAAAGGCGCCACCTGTACATTAAAAAATAAAAGACACGTATTTTTTATCGGCCATTAAACACTTTTAAGGGGTAAAATGCACCCCTGAAATCCACACTTTAGATTGATTTTTTTAATATCTTGAGGAACAATTAATAAGAGGCTGATAGTATTTTCGATAAATAAAATTATGGTTTTATATTATATATAAGTTATCCCAATTCGTTCTCAAGATATTTGGAAAAAAACATTTAAAGGACGATTTTAGGGGTGCATTTTACTTCTTAAAAGTGTTTAATGGCCGATAAAAATACTTGTCTCTAATTTTTTAATGTACTACAACATATTGCAGTCTCATGAAAATCGGCGGGGGACACCTGGGATAGTTTTCTTGTAAGCTAACAAACAAATTCAGGTTTATGTTTGTAAATATCATTTTCGTAGGATTCCAATTAAATCTTGTATCCTGACGCCAAAAGCCGTGTTATAAAATGCATCTAAAACAAAATCGTGTTTCCTATTACAGCTCTATATTTTTTACAAACATATATTATAAGATTACCATTGTTATTTTTAATAAATGGCATAGTTTTATAATCCCAAATCTTTGCCAAAAACTAATTTGTAGACAGATGTTCTTTATTAAATTTGACAGGCTTCAAAAAAAAGATTAATAGAACAATAACATAGACAATTATATGATATTTCTTCTAAAACGCTTATAAAAGCTATTAATATAGCAGATGTAGTAAAATATAGGATTTTTAAATTAAATTTTGTAGTTTTATTAATAATTCGGATGAATGAATCGGGCAAGTAAGTGGGTTACAAAGAGTTAAACTGAGAGATCTATTTTTATTTTTGTTTGTCTCTGAATCATTAGTGACAAAAATAAGTTTAAAAAGCTGAGGTTTTACAGGTAAGATCTCTAATACGAGGTTAAGTTGATTAAACCAGAGGTTACCTCATAAAGTAGATTGGTCAAACAATTTGAAAATGGAATAACAGGGCCTTAAACCTTACACAAAATATTAAATTTAGTTTTTATACAGGGTGTTTCTTAACTACAGTTCGAAACTTAAGGGCGTGCTTTCTTATGTCTTTTAATGAAAAAAATCTTTCGGAAATTCTTACCAAATGGAAAACTTTTTAGTTATTAACTTCACGAAAGTCCTGCTTGATGAGAAAAACATTTCCATAAAAATAATTGTATGTTAGATGTACAGGGCGGCTTAAAAAATACTTTTTACCAAATTAATATACAGGGTATTTTCTAACTACGGCACGAAACTTTACAGGGTGATTTGTTATGTCATTTTATGAAGAAAAGTTCCTATAAACAACAGTCCGGAGTTGCTTCGTTTCTGAAATAAGGGGCGTTAATTTAACAGGCCCATAAAAAAAGATGTGTGTGCTGTCAGACAGACTTAAAATTTGTTACAATGTACAGGTTATACCATTTAAGAAAAAACCTACTTGACAGTGAAAATTATGTTTTTAGACACTTTGTATATTGACTAGTACTGCCAGTAAATATAAAAAGAGTTTGGACACCCTGTATTTTTACGGTACTTCTGATGTATTAGAGAAATTTTAGGCATGCAATACAAGTAATAGGCCTATGTTTTCTGCAGAATATTATAAATCATATATTTATGTTGTCGTATGTGTTTTAAAAAATTATTATTAACTATTATCCATAAGCTTACAAACACTATGTGACTTTAACCCAATGCATGAGAGTGTAAACATGAAATAACCTGTGATATTTTATAACAAGAAATAGTCCAGAAATGTAGAAAAAATGATATTTAATTATTTAACTTAAAAAGTAATTCGAAAGGAAGAAAAATTAAATCTAAGAATCCAATAAAAATAAAATAGTTATCAATTTTATTATACTGGGTGTTTAAGAATAAGATTGTAAATACTTAGGTGATTTAAAGATGAAATTTTTAAACATAGAAACTAGGTCATAAACGTATTAGTTTCACAGAGTTATAAGGTTTTTAAAAATAGTTATTTATTATACAAGGGAAAAAAGCTCTAGATTCTAGTTTGAGGTTGTGTTGTTTTTCGAGGCGAAGCCAAGGAAGACTAAAAACTAAGAGCTAAAATATATCATTTTTTCCGCGTACTATTACACGTTTATTTCTGTGACGGGAAAAACGACGACTTAATATTGAAAAAAAGCCGATTATTACAATATCTTAAAGTCAGAAAATTATGCATGTAAAATTTAAAGTTTTAAACTGGTCGACTGATATATTTGAAACGACAATTAAACCTTGCAATTAAAAATTAAATAATTATATTTGCTCAGAAATGAATTAAAATTCTAAACCTTTTTTTTAATATTTAGCTAAAAATTCCGATTGAACGGCACTGGAAGAAATAAATATAAATGTTGTCCAATAAATTGGTATTGCGGCTGGGCGCTAAATTTCAATAAAAATATTATAAGTAGTATAACATATTTCACTTTCTTGTGAATAAGATAATTTATTAAAACTTTACCACGCTGTATCTTAAAATTTGGGATATTTAGTAATAAGTTTTTTTTTACTTTTTTTTAAATTACTTAAGGATCAGCTTCTTGTTTTAAAACACCCTGTATGATCCTGTTTAATCTTCGTTTGATGACAATGTATGCATTTTTAACACAAAAAAAAACATTTTTGGACCAACGCCCTTACTATAAATACTTATAGTACTGAATGTATTTTCTTTCTTAGGTATCTGGTCACCAGGCCAACAACGTTACCCTCAAACAACTTCCAGCAAACAGATCCAAAGAACCGAATCTCAGAATTCTCAAAACCAGGATGAGCCAATTTCACCAATATGGACACCAAAAGTGCCAATTCCAGCCCGACTGTCGAAAGGAAAGAATTTAGAGCTGTTAATTTCCAGTCGCCGGTGTTGAGTAGGAAGAATCGTACCAAATCGGAGGTAAATACACTTGAGAGGTGTTTATTCACAAAGGGACATAGGAGGCGATCTTCACACATCTGTACCGGATAAAAATTGTTTTATATTAAAGATAGTATTTCAACAAAGGCATCACCATATAGTTTCCTACAAAATCAGATCAAAGTATAGTTAATTAAAAAAAATAACCTCAAAATTTTTGAAACACCTTGTATAATGGCAACCTTTATATTTTTAAATACTTACGTATGCTTAGTATACTTACTATCTTTAATATAAAACAGTTTTTACCCGGTAAACAGATGGGTGAAGGTCGCTTCCTATTCGGATCTTAGACTATTACAAGTCTCCTAAAAATATGGTTAATAGCTTAAAGGATCCGTAATGGCATTTAGAAAAAGAAGTATTTTGAATTTTTTCTGCAAAAAAAACGATTGTTATTAACAAAAAACTGACAAAAAACATAGATGTTCAGTTTTTTGCCAAAATCTTTAAAAGTATAAGTGATCATCACCTATTTATAAGCGGCCAAGTTTTGTAGGGCAAAGACCCCACCATTTGAGAATAACCTTAACTGGCATAAAAACTTTGTACCTATAGCCACGGCAGCTTTAAAAAAGCTTAGATTTTTCTTTTAAGCCAAACAGTATTTTTCTTTTTAATGTATACACTTTGTATGTATCCCAAATTCGACCTCCCTGGGAATATTGTTCTTATATCTGGGGCATGGGGTCCCCTACGACCCTTAGCCGGTTCCGGATTAACTCTATAAACAAATTAAGCAATTGCTTAGGGCATCACGTTCTGGGGGCACTAAAGAGTGTAGAAAAGAATGGAAATAGTAAAAACATCCGTTTAAGTGTTGTATTTTTGTTTTTGGAAAAGGGGAAGACCTATTTTTTGCTCATCAAAAATGTTTGGAAACATAAAGTCCTTCAATTTGTCACTTTTTTGCAATGGTCGTCATAAAGCCAAAAAATTTCTTCTATAGGGGGCACCACAAGGGTCAAGTGCTTAGAGCATCACGTCTTAATCCGGCACTGCCCTTAGCATTCTTGATTCCATTTAAAGAAAAGATGTTCGCCTCATTAATGATTCTTCAATTACAGAAAGGTTTCGCTCTCTTGCCCATCGTCGTGCTGTGGGGGATTTATCGCTTTTTTATAGGTACTTTTATGTCTTTTGCTCTAAAGAATTGTCCAGTATAATTCCTCCACTCACGGTTCCTAACAGAGAAACTCGTAGTGCCGCACATATGCAGCCATATACGGTCCAACCAAACAGGCCCCGAACTTCTTACTTTGGTCTTTCTTTATTCCCTAGAGTTTCTAGAATGTGAAACCTGCTGCCCGCGAAGATCTTTCCTTTCCCCCAAATCCTTAAGTATTTAAGTCCCGTGTCAACAAACCTTCTCTTACCTCGCTTAAACCAGTGGCGCCTTTACCAAAAGGCTGAGTAGGCTGAAGCCTATGGCGGCATTTTTTAGGGGGGCGGTAGACGTTGTTTAGGGGGCGGTAGATTATGTCTTATGAATAATTTTGTTGGATTTCGAACTCAATTTTATACCTATAATTAAAAGAAATGGAAGTGAGGACCTTTTTTTTTTCTTTTTTTTTTTTTTGCTCTTCAAAAATATTTCTGAAGGAAAAAAGAAGAAGAAAGGGGCGGCGAAAATAAAATAGCCTACGGGCGGCAAACATGTAAGTGCGCCTCTGCTTAAGACACCCACGGTACGTTAGTATTTAGGCTTTTAGCCTTCGTAAATTGTTCAAAAGTAAAAAAGTCTTAATTTTCGAAATTGTAGCTCTAATATTTTAAGTTTTATTTAACAATAAAAATCGGCTTTCGCGCGGCTGTATCGGCATGCGCGATCCGTCATTGTAACGAGCATAGGTTTAAAATAAATTTATTATGCAATTTAATATTAATTTAAAAATTTTAAAAAATCCTGGGTCATTTAGAAAGTAATATGATTTCGCGATAAGAAAAGTCGCATCAACATTTTTTAAGGGGTGATTCATTTGTTAATAATTCGTTTATTTCGGGTTTCGGGTATCATAAAAGGCGGTATAAAAGTTTAAATAATCGATCTATAAATGTTTCGCTTCGTAAAGCTGTTTTCATTTAGGTACTAAATAGAGTTATGCATTTTTAAGTTTGTTATTTTGTTAATCACATTTTTTGAAGTTGACATAGTTTAAATAAAATCTAATTTTTTGTTAACTTATAGAAATACTAATTAACAAAATTATAAACTTTAAGAAAAATGCATAACTTTATTAAGTGCCTAAATAAGAAGAGCTTCACGAAACAAACAATTTATAGATTAATGATTTTAACTATTATACCGCCTTTTGTGACAACCGAAACCCGTAAAAACACTAATAATTACCAAATGAATATCTTTTTGGAAAATATTGATACAACTTTTATTATAGCAGAATCATATTCTTTGAAATATCTAGATGACATGACATGATATTTTTTTCAAATTTTTAAATTAAAATTTAATTGAACAAAAAAATATTTAAAACCTATGTCTCCCCCGTGGCGCAGTGGACAGAGCTTTGATCTTCGAAGCCAGAGGTCGGCGGTTCGATTCCCAGCGGGGGAGACATATTTCGGTAGTAGTTATTTAAAAATAACGACCGTGGTGGCACTACCGCGTTGTTTAAAAGGTACTGTAAAATGCATAATTGCATGTTTCAGTGTTGGACAACGTTGACGGAACAGGGGGAACGAGGGGTTAAACATCTAATAACCCGACTGGCTTTAGTATAATTTTTATCACTATTAATACTTTTTAAACTTGTCATTTGTCTGTCTTACAGTTTAAGGAAATTTTTAGTAACGCACACAGAAATCCTCTATTGGTTCATTGTGTTTTTACCTCCAGCAAGATATTCTTTAAATATAGTTTACATATTTATGTAAAATATTAATGTATATAATATTTTGTTAAAAAAATAAATCTTACATAAAGTGTTAATTTGTTTTTATTCATTAAAAAAAAACAACGTAAATAATTTAAAAAATAATTTATTTAAAAAAGCAATAAATTTACATAAATGTTGTTTCAATAATTTATATTTATAACACAGGTCACACCAAATAAAACACAAAACAAATAAACAGCCACAATAATCACAAAACATCAGCCAGATTGAACATATTGAAAGTCAACAGTTTTGACATTCATAACAGCCAATAGCAAGCCGAAAAAGAACCTCTTATGCGCATGACAAGTAATCCCGCTGTGTTAAGTTAACCATCAAACCGGTTAATGTTCGCAAGATATTTGGCTGATAGTATTGATTCAGACACAAAAATGTTACGTAAAAAGTGCGTACTGAAACAAAAAAATTATGAATAAATCCATACTTTTAACCAAGCACGTGCTTTTTAACAACTGTAAGCAAGAATAAAATAAAACTTTGACGAGCTCTTTCGGTCGCTGAACACAATCACAAGTCGCAGGTGTGTGCCATTTTTTAATTGGTGGGGGTAAATCAACTGTTTCCCTCCCTTGTCCATTCTCTTTGATATGCCTTCGTGGGATGTCAAAAAAAGATAAAAAAATGCTTACTTCAGTGGCGATCGCGTATGCCGAAACCACAGCGCAAAAGCCGATTTTCAACGTAAAATAAAAAATTATAAATATTGGAGCTACAATTCCGGAAATAGTAAACTATTTTACTAAAGTTTCCTGCTGTTTTAAAAACTTTTTTAATATTTATGCTATTAAGCTGTACGGCCATTTTTTTCAATTTTTTGTTAATAACTACTGTAATTTTTTTGCAGAACAAATTCAAACTAATTGTAAGTCTTTTCTTGGATGCCATTTCGGATCGTTTAGGCCATCTGCCATATTATTAGAAGACTTGTAGATATTTTTTGCAGAAAGTCAACTTCTTGACAAGACCATATTTTATTTTTTTTTAATAATTTTTATTGGTTACCATTACCACTTAAAATGTAAAAGGACTAGTGGAAAAAATATATAAAATTTAATCAAAACAAGACATATCCACTAGACTGGGCCAGAAGATTTTTTTAAGCGGTTACGTAAAAATATTATTCTTGATGATAAAAAAAGGATTGTGAAAGAGTCCTTAATATTAATACAAAGAAGTCTTATATTGCAACTGACAGGTTTTTGACCACAATATTTTTTTGTAACTTGCAAATTGTTGATCTGAAAAATTTTAAGAATGTGTCTGAGAGAACACTAAATTACCTACAAAAAGCTCTCTTTGTAAATTGTTATCAAATAAGCCGTTTCCATGTAATCGAGTTTTGAACATTGAACTATTTTTTTAATTTTGTTTCTTAAGTTTGGAAATATTTGATGCGCTACAAAAAGATCTCTAAGCATTTTCTAATAAATTCACCCCTTTAAAACCTATTTGACGTCGAAGTTGAATCCAAAACTAATTTTCAAAAAAATTTCCTATTTTTTTTTACAGAAAAAGTAGTATAAACGTATAAAAGATATTGTTCAAAACAAAACAAGCCATCTAAAAAAATGTTATTGTCTTTAATAAGTAAAGCAATATATCCTATATTTTAAGCAAGACTATGAGAAAATATTTGTATTCTAAATATATAACATAACACAAAGAGATTCCGATATATTTTTCTTTAATGTAGACCCTTTAAACAAAATTTTCTGCAGTTTTTATTAACTTACTAGCTATGATTTCCGGCTTTGCTCGGGAGTTGATATGAGATTACGTGGTAGTTGAAATAAAAAAGTAAACTATGACTTAAAAAGTAAAAAAAAATATTGAAAACAATTATGCAATTGCTCGCAGCGCCTTTCGAAACGCAACTCAAATAAACGTTGTTCTGAATGAAGTTCAAATACTTGACAACAGATGGCGCCACTACACTTAATTACCAAGTTGAAGGGTTGGAAGAGTCCTTATATCTTTAAAAATACGCCCTTTAGGGTAAAACGGGCTATCACACTATATAAGTCCCTTTATCGTATCGGGACTCCTTCTCAAGTTTTATCGGCACGCACATTTTATCAACTTAGTTTTATTATATATAATGATAATGTTTTAAAGGTAGTTTTCTTTAAAGCTTCAGTAATAACTTGATATGTTTATGTGTAAAATGGAATTCTTTCTAACAATACATTACCATTTTTAGACAATACAAACACCGGACTCCACAACATCAGAACCTCCGTGGAGACTACCAGAAGGTACTAGCGACACTGCTCTAAACCTCTCATCTACCCTTGATAGAAGATTAACGACTAGTCAATCGTCGCCAGGTTTTGGAAGTTTTTCGACAAGCCCTAGGTTACCCAAAGCGCAAAATCCTACAATAACTCTTTTGCAAAAAGCAAGAGGTAAGGCAAAAAGTTTGTCTTTACATATTCCGCCTACAGTATCTGGTAATAGATTCATTAAAAACAATAATTAGTAGTACCTGTACTGCTTAGTTTTTAAAGAAAGGATTTTTAAACTCTTTCTTTGAGGGAAAATAAGGTCTTCAGCTAACAACAAGTACTTTTTTATACATATATCAGATATTTTTACCTAATATCTTTTTATATAGGAAAAAATTTTGAACAGCAAACAAAAAGTTTTTCACCGTAGTTTCTCTTACATATTCTGTTAAATTTAAATAGCGGGGCTATTTAATTACAAAATTTTTCGAAGAACAAAAATTGGTTTTCACCCAACAATATACAGGGTGGGCTAATTAAACTTGCACCTTCTTATTTTTAAAGGGCTAATTGGTAGACCTTTTTTTCTCTAGGCTTGCCAATTTTGCTCAAATAGATTCATTCTGATTTAACAGGTCTAGACTTACGCGACTTTTTCCAAAATACTCTATTTACCCTCGTTGCAAAAGAAATCTGATTTAGCTACCATTGAGCTAATTTCTCGTTTTTCTTGTAGACAAACTATGGAAAATGATTCAGTAAAAACAAATTTGTTAAAAATTTGAGGATTTAGAAATTATAATTATTTTTAATAAATAATGATCCCGATAAAGCATGCATTTCTCTCGATTTTAAAAAATAACTTTTTTAGTATTCCTTGAAAATCAAAAATGTGAGGTTATCATGGTTACTAAGTTGGATGCTGACCAAACTAAACAGTAAATTAATTAAAGATAATCGTTTAAGCATAATTGTAGATAAATTCGACTTATTTTGCAACGAAGTTTCATGCATGATTTGGAAAAAAGTCCCGTAAGTCCAGTACTGTTTAAATCTATTTGACCAAAATTGGCAAACCTAAAGAAAACATATATAGCCATTAGCCCCTCAAAAAAAATATTGAAGCAACAGATAAAAAGTTATTATTAGTACAAATGTGCAAGTTTAACTAGGCCCACACTGTATATTCTGTTTAATTCGAGTAATTCATTCAAAAACCAGGAAGGTGCAAGTGCATCCCGTTGCACCCCCTTTCCAGAACCAATGCCTATCTTGCTTCTTTGGCTCTTGAAAAAGCTAACTTTTCCTATCTTTTCCCTAAACTTTGCCCGTGGATCTACAATATTGTCCGATAGTAATATAAAGTACCTTACTTAAGTCTTTGAGGACCCAAAATAAAAATATTTAGTTACTAAAATATATTGGTTATTAAAAATATATGACACGTAAATTTAAACATTAAATAAGGACCTTCCATGGTACGTAAAGGATATCAGTAGTCAACGGATATTGGTTTCTTTTTCACTCATTAGTGCTGTCTTTCTTTACCGACTATCGCTCACTTACTTCCACTCACATGGATCATTGAAGGTCTCAAACTTTAAACAATATTATTGAAAAACGAATTACCTCTTGCCCATGTTTTTTTTATGAAAAAATTACTTGGTATATCCTCCAGTATTCATTCTTAGTTTGTAAAAACAATCGTAAGAAAAGTATGGTTGTTATTAAATAAAAGGCTCACTACGGCCGAGATAGGAAATACGTTTTAAATGTACGATTTTCAACTGCTAATATTTCGAAATTTAAAAATCATTCATAAAAAGGATATTTAAAAGAATGGTTATTCCTAAATTGAAAGATGTTACAAGAATAGTATTTTACCATGGAACGTCCTTAACAATCTAACATATTATGTTATTTTTTATTTCAAATTCCAAAAATAAACGTTATTAAAATTTTTAGAAGGGCAGTTGCCACGGGGTGCCCACTATATTGACCAAGACAGAAGACTACCCAACGACAGACCACCAATTAAGTATCCTGGTGAAGTATGTAAGTACACGTCTTTAGTAGACACGTTGGGCCAAGTTAAACGGCCCTCTGTAATCTGACAGGGGTAGTATTGTTAAATATACCTAAAAATTTCGGACAAATCTTCACTAGTGCATGATTGAACGGGTAGTACCTTACAGCCACCACTATTGTGCCCAATGCGTATTGTTTCACTTTGTATTTGTCGGATTACAAGGTATTCTTGTACAAAAAAACGGACTATAGAGGGTCTTAGGCTAAAGTGGCCACATTTGAATCATAGAAAGCAGGACAAATGGGAAAAAATAAATTAGATGGAAGTTTCTTTTTTCCGAAAATTTTTTGATGAGCAAAGGTCCTCATTTCAATGGGAAATGATAAATATAATAAATCGGTCAAGATAAACTGTATTTTTTGTTTTTCAAATTTTTTAAAGAGCAAAAAAGAAGGTCCTTATTTGAATGGAAAATGATAAGTCAAGATAAACTGTATTTTTAACCTCCCAAATTTTTAAAGAGCAAAGGTCCTTATCTTCGCGAAAATCTTTAGTTTTCTCTTTTTCCACCTAGTTCCACGACAAATCGGACCTTTATAAAATCGGCGGGATGCGTGACCGACAATTCGATGATCTTACACAAACTTTGCAAAACATTTCTCTGATTACTGGAAGTCCACTGTATTTAGTTTAAGCTAAAAAGTTTTACTTTAACTTTATCGTAAAAACTATGTAAATTTTGAAAGAAAAAAATAAATTTAGGCTTAACTTTTTGCAGGATTTTTAAATTCGTACATAATTTTATTTTTATTTTTTAGTATATCATATCAAAAACGAATATACGAACGAATCAGATAGCGAAAGACCGAGAAAAATGGCGGACTTGTCGCCAAGAAAATTCGAGGGTATTGGACCGACAAGTAAAGATGGAATGCCTTTAATATTAAGATCTGTGAGTATCGGGTATTTTTTTCTTATTTTCGTTTGTACATGGCCATTCATAAAGGGCTGACCAAGGCCATGATTGTGGCTTTCTCTTTATATTATGTTTTTTTTCATAGACTGTAAAAGAATAGTTAATAACATAATAACTGAAGTAATACAACATAAAATTAATATTTATTTAATTGGACACCTTATGTATCGTTTTTAAAAAGTGTTTTTTGTATGTTTTGATAAGAATGTGGAACCCCCAAGAGGGAGCTCCGCACTTTAGTATACGTGTATTTGAATGCACCTATCCTGAGTGATGGATAGGACAAAGTGGACCATTGGCATGGGCAGCGAGGTCACCAGACCTTAATCCTATGGATTTTTCTTTTGGGGTTATTTGAAACAATTGGTGTACGATACTCCAGTAATCAACGTCGAGGATCTTTTGTTTCAGGATAATCGAAAAGTGCCAAAATTATTAAAGAAACACCAGGAATTTTTCATCGAGTTAGGCGACATTTTTGAAGAGTCTTAGGAAATGTATTAAAGAAAAATGGGGGACATTTTGAGAATCTTTTTTAGTTTGTTTAGTACTGTTTCATTAATTTTTAGCAATTAAATGTATATCGCAATAATCCATATATGAATATTTACTGATTAGCCATTATTAGTTATTTTAAATTTATAAATTAAATAGTTTAAAAGGCGTCATTTTATTTTACACTGACAGCTTTAGTATAATTTGATAGCTATTTACTTGGTAGCTGGTGGTAATGAAATGAGAAAAGTAAATTTACCACTTAATTTTTAAGGGTGATTTACGTCTAAACCGTTGGCTTTAGCGATGTAAATAAAGAGCACCTTTTTAAAGGCCTGGCATCAGTCTTCAGCAAACATACCAAAAACTACTGTAGCTGTCAACACTAAAAATTATGACAAAAAAACAATTTTCAATGTAGGTAAAGTGCCCTCTAGCGGCAAACAATCAATGTGAATTGTTACTAGAATGATGAAACGCAGACGATTTTAGTCTAGGTTTTAAATATTAGTCAAATCGGTTTTTCTGTAAGCGAGTAATTCAAAAAACAAAAATAAAAACTTGAACTTTGACGGCTTGCAACTCGAAAACGAATGACATTTTGAAAAAAATTATATGAAGCTCTACCCTTATTTTGTCAAGTGAGAATGCCCTTATAAGTTTCGTGATCGATTTTTAATCACCCTGTATATGAAACGTTTAATCCTAAAATACCTCATAAGCAGTTTGCTCGTAGCGATATTTATTAAGTTTACTTTTTTATTTAAAAGACTTAATAGAATAGAAATTATTCACTGGAGCCGTAATATACTGAGGAATAAAAAGTTACTTAGCATTTTTTAATCATAAGCAAATGACAGGCGGTGACTCCTCACATATTTTAGGACAAAAACGTAAGCATGCTTCCGTTCCGCTCTGGACAATGATTTAATACTTACTGAATTTTGTAGGAAAAGTTTAAAATTAAATAAAATATTTAAAAATAATTCAAATTAAATAGAAAGTTTGACACCCTGTATCTTTCTAATTCACTTTCATTAGGATAAATAGATCATTGTTGTGTTTGACCTAAGAATTATGTGATGGCATGTTTAGGTCAGGCACACCCTGTATACAGGGTGGCCAGTAACTCTTCTGACATAGCTTAAAGAAGTGAATCTTTAACAAAAAATGGGAAGAAAATTCATATGAGTATATAGTAAGTTTTAAAAATATATACAGGGTGGCCCACCATATTCAACACGGTCTGTAGCTGGATAACCATGGGGTTTTTAAAAAAGTAAATACTGAAACATATACAGGTCGGATAAGGCAACAGTATAAAATTATTTTACTCTATACAGGATGTCTCAAAAAGTGTGACGTATCAAAGTTGTATTTTTTAAATGGAACACCCTATATTTTATGACGGTTTTAGATTCTACATAAAAATAACTCAAGCTTGTTTATAGTACTAAGTGTCTAATTTTATTCGTTTTTGTGATATTTGATTTTTTGAAAAATGCAGGGGTGCAATTAAATTAATTTTTTTAACAATACAAAATCCTTAAACTTTAAAATTTGTTACAAGATTAGGAAAAGTCTGTCTTATCATACGTAGGTAATATCGAGATCCTAGATTATACAGGATGATCAAAAAATAATTTCAATTTTTTAGAAAGTCAAATTGCAATATCTCTCTTATTTTAAATGGAACACCCTGTATTTTTACACCACATGATGACAAACCAAATGCTCTTTCAAATGGTGTATAGGTTGCCTATACTTATCTTTTATACTTTTTAAGTACCTAAATTCCGTTTTAACTTATTTAAAATCATTGAAATTTTTTAAACTGACTAAAACACTAGTAATCTATAAATGGTCGTAGTTATTTTCTTAAGAAAAATATTAATGTCTGCAATGTCACAGCCAACTTTAATTTAAATAAACATTTGGACTAAAAATTTGTAAAAACAGATATAGGCAACCTATATAACATTTGAAAGAGTATTTTATTTGTCATCATGTGACGTAAAAAATACAGGGTGTTCCATTTAAAATAAGAGAGATATGGCTATTTGATTTTCTGAAAAATTGAATTTATTTTTTGATCACCCTGTACAATATTTGATCTTGATTTGACCTACGTATGATATGGCAGACTTTTTCTAATCTTGTTACACATTTTAAAGTGTAAAGTCTTAAAAGTGTTAAAGTAAAATCAATTTAATTTTACCTCTGCATTTTTCAAAAAAATCAAATATCACAAAAATAATCGAATAAAATTAGACACTTAGTACTATAAACAAACTTGAGTTATTTTTAAGGTAGAATCTAAAACCGTCATAAAATATAAGGTGTTCCATTTAAAAAAATATAACTTTTATACGTTACACTTTTTGAGACACCCTGTATAGACTAAAATAATTTTATACTGTGGTCTTATCCGACCTCTATATGTTCCAGTATTTACTTTTTTAAAAACCCCACGGTTATCCAGCTACAGACCATGTCGAATATGGTGGGCCACCCTGTATTTTTTATTTTAAGGTCTATACCAATTTAGATATTTTTAGGAAATTCGGAAGAAGTATCTTATGCGTTTAGCGTAAACAAATACAAACCATTTCTCGTATGCTGTATATGATTCTACTGTATTTAATATACAGTGCTCTTGTTTTTATTTTTGAACGGTTCAATTAAAAAAATTAACTTAAAAAAATTGCTGCGTAAATACAACCTATATTTTAATGTGAAATTGACGGAAGAAAATTTTAAAATGCTTCAAAATGATGTGCTACAAGGCCCAACAGCCATTCTAGTTCCTGAAGTTTATTTTTTTAAATAATGTGTTTAAAAATTAAAAAGGGGGACATTATATACACTGTATAGTCTTAAGGCTCAAAAAACCATACCTATGAGTTTAATCTTTTTAGCGGTCACTGTATAACAAAAATAAACACAACTTAGGTTTCTATACTTATAAATAGACTGAAGTTTAGAACCCTTAAATAAAAAAATTAAAGATATAATATATGTGATTAAAATTAGAGTGATATAAATTAGAGTAATTATTTTGTTGCTAAAAATAAATGCAACTTTTTATTAGTTTTATTGTTTTAAAGTTTTCTTAAAAATAAACTAAATAAATAAGGTGTCATTTCTTATAGTATGTGGTATTTTTGCTTCAATTCATATTAATATTTTTTCAGTGTAGCTAAAATTGTTATTTGACATTTCCTAAAAATATAAAAAGAAAAACATGGCCTTTTGAGCGCCTTAATTTTAAAAAAGAAAATTTTTGTTTGTTTTTAAAGCTTATGAAAAAGCTTTTGATTTGACCACTTGAAAAACTATGTTTTTGCTTTTAACTGCAAGAAAATACAACTTTTCGCAATGTATATAAAAAAAAACAACTAAATAATTTGTTTTTAATTTTTTTATAAATCTATTGTTTTTCTTACCTTCCTCATTACTAACTGCTCTATTTTGAACTTCTTATGTCTTCTTGTAAATTCAGATTTTTCTTTCAAAATTTAAAATTTTAAATTCTGCATTATTAAAACATAAAAATATATATAACAGTTTGCAAAATGTATTTCAAGATTTTTAAAATATAAAATAGAATATATTTTTTTACTTGAATTTCGTTTTTCGCGTATTTTTTAGCGTCAAGAGGCGCTTATGATGATCGTACGCGTGACTAGGCGTCCCGACGGCAACTGTGAAATACAAGCGTCGCGATGCCTGGTTGAGCGCCTTTCGCGTTGTGATAGCCGCACGCATCGGCATCCCCTAATTTTAAGCTTCAAAATTTTGATTATTTTATTTGAAAAAAAACATTTGGTAATAAATTTAAGGGCACATGGGCGCCGACTAGATGATTTCCAGGGAGGGGAAATTAAAAATTTAATTTTCGAAAGAGAAAATTTAAAGAGCAAGAAAAAGGTCTTTACCTAATAAAACGACCTTTTTTATCGACTTTTCTAGGACCAAAGAAGGTCTCCACCTTCACAAAACTACCTCTTTTATACATTTCCTCTTCTATTTCTATACCGCGCACATTCAAAAGCCAGAAGGATGTAAAAGCCAAGAAAACCTCATTTTTCCCCATAAAAACGCACTTTTTTATAC